>CM029012.1:74734512-74923588 GCA_016801055.1 Panax notoginseng
GGGTATGGAATGAAGGTTCTAGGAAGTTGTTTTAGTAGTCCTCACCATTTTTTTTGTAAAATATTGTACCAATAATTGTAATGAGGACTTATTTGAGTATGATTACTGTCTAGATGACAATATTTGTATTTAAACTCACAGTATATGTGTTGTCGTATTTTACATGACAATTGTAATAATAAAGTTATAGTTATTTTTTGTACCATGTATTTGGCGACTCAGAATGGGTGTTGTATACCTGTTTTGGGGGCGTCACACTATATAATGGTAACCAAAACATAAATAACATTTAAATAAATGATGGCACATAATTATAACACTAACCTTATCAGCATCATACACAACAATCTCTTTCCCAGTACATTGGCTTAATATGTCAAAAGACGGCATGTCATTATTATTGTCAATCTGCGCAAAATAAATAACCATTTAATAATTAAAACAAAAGACATATATCACATAACAAAATAAACAAATATGTCTAACCTTGACATCTTCTTCATCATCATTATTTTTTTTTTCATCGGGTTCTTCAACCATAACAGCACGTTAAACTTCATTAGCAATCTCAATTACATTCACATCATTATTCTCCACGAGTATTGACACATCATCACCAACTTCATTACCCAATTCAATTTCATTCTCACCCTTCTTCTCAACTTCATCCAACACATCATCACCATCATTATTCTTATTCACCTTTGAACCATAATCAACAACCTCATCAACATGGACCTCCTCCACCATGACATTAGCATCCTCATCAGCAGCGTCATCAGCAGCATCATCAGCAGCTTCACCACCTTCACCACCTTCATCGCCTTCATCTCCTTCATCGTCATCGTCATCATCATCATCATCATCATCACCAGCATTGTCAGAATCGTCATCATCAGAATCACCATCAAGCTTTGTGCCCCCTACGTCTTTGATAGCACGTAACTCATCTCTAATAATGAACCTAAGGTCCCTGCATAACTGGACATGTAAAAGTTGCATTTCATCTTTGATATCAGTTCGCAACTTTCCAAATTCTTTCTTCAATTCATAAACTTCTTTCTTCAATTCAGACACTTTCTTCTCCAACGGCTTAGACCGTACATCAATTGCCTCTTTCACAACAGATATATCAACACCAATGTTGTCAGCCTTCACTTTTTTATCTACTTTCTTGTCACCATCCTTCCCATTAAAAAAGTGAAAACCGCCCAAATCAAGCTGATCCTTCTCCACGGCCGTGAGAATCAAACTGTTTATCCTCAGCTGAAAAATAATAAGTATACTTTAGTATATCATCTAACAAACAATGTACAATTATATTGAAATAAACAGTAAATAAAGAATCATAAACACATAATCAGTAACCAAATACATATATACAGGTAACCAAATGTATAATAAGTAGTAACCAGCTAAATGTATAAATGTAACCAAATGTGTATATTCGGGTAACCAACAACAATGTTATTAGTAACCTGAATGTAATCTAATCAGTAACAGTATTTGAATATTCAAGTAACCAAAAACATTGTTATTATTAACATGCATATAAAATAATCAGTAACCAAACGTGTATATAAAGGTAACTAAATACTTTGTTGATAGTAAACTTCACATAATATTTTCATTTATCAAGTATATAACTAAAGGTAAAACAACATACCTGTCCGGAACAAAAAACTAATTCATTCAACTTGTCATTTGAAAGCGGCTTCATTAACTCCTTTCATTTGAATAAACGGACATCCGACATATGCTCGTCATTGCATATACCCCGATTTTTGAATGTCGGAATAGTTTCAAACATAAAAACTTGGAATACATACGGAAGCCAATTCAACTTGTACAATTTAGTGTTATGATCCATGTAAAAATTGTATGTTGAAACACCATTCTTTCCTTTCCTATAACGCCCCTTCAAAGCATTAGACAAAGAGTACTTTGTCATCTCAAAAGCAACTTTCTCCCAAGGAAAACAACTAACATCGCCATAACACAAAATATTAACCATTGCCTCATCAACGTAATTTTCAGAAAATGTGCACATAATGAAATTAAAGACCAAAAATATCATAGACATCTTAATAGCCTCGTCATCATCGTCAAAAACTGCCTTCCTATATATCCTACCTATACTACTACGTGTCACAGCTTCGTCACCAAAAAACTTACCAATAAGCATATTCTCCATACCTTTATATGGAGTTATATCATCCTCACCCTTCCATCTCAACCCAGATATCATACAAAACTCAGGCAAACCGAACCTGACCCTTTTCTCTCCGAACAAAAATCACATTTCACCGTCATCCCTCTGGTGAACCTCCCTAACAAGAGCGTGGTGAATAATCTGAGAATACATTTGGTGCTCACCAAACTCAAGAAAATTCCGAAAACATGTTGCCTTAAATTTATTCAGCTGACTCTTATTCAATTTATTTGTAATGATACTGGGGACTTCCATGTCGCACCAATATATCACTTTTTCGGTGAATTTTCTGTTGCATTCCTCGTAATAAAGATCTCATAACTGCAAGTAAACAAAATCAGATTTACAAAGTTAACTAACCAATCATATGATAGTAACCAAAACAACATAGATAAGTAACCAATATAGCTTTAGTCAGTAAACAAAACATCATTAATCAGTAACCAATCTAGTATTAGACAGTAACCAAGACATCATTACACAATATAATAGTTAGACAGCAGCCAACAAATCATTAGACATTAACAAAGACAGTAACCAAGACAGAATTATACAGTAAACATCATGTTGCAAGAAGGTAACCAATGTAAATTGGTTACTTATTAATGTTGTCTTGGTTACCTTCATGCAACATGTTTGTTACTGTCTAATACATTGGTTACCAACCATGTGCTTACCAATCATTAGTCAGTAACCCATTCAGCATTATACAGTAACCAATACAATGTTGCACAGTAACCAATACATCTTTATACAATATACTGGTTAGATAGTAACCAATACATCATTAGACAGTAACCAAGACATCATAAGACAGTAACCAAGACACACATAAGACAATAACCAAGAAACCATAAGACATTAACCAAGACACTCATAAGACAGTAACCAAGACATCATAAGAGTAACCAATACATCATTAGACAGTAACCAAGATATTATAAGACAGTAACCAATACATCATAGGACAGTAACCAAGACATCATTAGACAGTAACCAAGACACTCATAAGACAATAACCAAGACATCATTAGACAGTAACCAAGACACACAAGACAGTAACCAAGAAATCATAAGACAGTAACCAAGACACTCATAAGACAATAACCAAGACATCATTAGACAGTAACCAAGACATCATAAGACAGTAACCAATACATCATAAGACAATAACCAATACATCATTAGACAGTAACCAAGACATCATAAGACAGTAACCAATACATCATAAGACAGTAACCAAGACATCATTAGACAGTAACCAAGACACTCATAAGACAATAACCAAGACATCATTAAACAGTAACCAAGACATCATAAAACAGTAACCAAGTCAGTTTTGGTTACCTTCATGCAACATGGTGGTTATTGTCTAATGCATTGGTTACCAATCATGTGGTTACCAAACATTAATCATTAATATTATGCAGTAACCAATTAAGCATTATATAGTAACCAATTAAGCATTATACAGTAAACAATAACAACATTTAAATTAACACACCTTTAAAATTCGTTGAGTTGGAATTATCTTCTGGATAAGCACTTGAGCTTCATTCTTAACAGGGACATCAAAATCAGAATCTAATTGCACTTCGGAATGTTTGATATCACTATGTATCACCAAACTACTCTCATTCTTACTCGATTTATTACTTACATCCTTCCCCTTTCCCTTCCCCTTGCTCTCCACAACAAACTTCTTCAAGTTCTTAACAGAACTACCCTCCACAATCCTTTTCCTCTTCCCATCCTTCTTCCTTGTATCAACCATTCTATACAAAACATAAAAACAACACAAACCAAAACAATGAATACTCCATTCTGTTAGTAAACTACTTTAATATATAATACATTAAACTATTAAGAAAATACTCACTTGAAGCAATAATAAATACCAGAGTCGATCAATGGAGAAGAATAACGAGTAACAACTACAATGAACCAGACGAGTAAGAACGACAACGACAATGAACCAGACGAGTAACGAGTAACAACGATAATGACGAACAACTCAACGAGTATGCCGAACAACTAAACAAATATGATAGAGATGAAGAACGCACGAACAAGTATGAAGAACAATCACCGGAAACAAGAGTTTTTAACTCCGATTACGTTTAGTCGCGACAGAGGATAGAAACAAGGGTTTCAGCATGCAAAAGAGGGTTTGGTAACTGCAGAGTCCAATACAAATGATAGGCGGTTACCACGCGATTAAAAAATAACTTTTTACCGTGTCAGACCATTAATATTTATACCTTAAATTAAGTAGTCCTACTTATATTACTATTGTAAATATATATGATAAAATATCATATTTTTGTAATTATTTTATTAGTGTATGATTTTTGTAATTACTTTCGTAAGTGTAATACAATATGTAATTGTTCCAATAAAAAATTGGGAGGATAAATACCCCAATGGACCCAACCATTTAGGCCCTTGAATCATCATGTAGCACTTGATGTTTTTGTTGGCAAACGATGAGTGGGGAAATGTAGCCCAAGTTTTGACCACAAAATTCAACTAAGTTCCCTTATATATATATATATATATATATATATATATATATATATATATATATATATATATATATATATATATATCAAACAAGTCAAGCTAAACACACCCTCAAATTTTCGGCAGCACCACCCCTATAATCTATCCTTTCTATACCCAGGAGTTTAGGACCAGCTGTGCCCTCGAACTCCAAAAAAAATAATTCCTGTTCTGCCCCTGTTTTGACCAGTCACCTTGCAAAAATTGTAATAAATAATCTAACCGTAGGAAAAATCTCAAATTTTCAGAAAACGTAGTTAGCTTCCATGTCTACAACATATCCAAAATTCATGTTCTAATTCATTACGGTTTAGGAGATATGGAATTTATAAAAACAGGGCAGCAGCTGCCCTTATTTTTTTTTGTAGGCTTTTTCAACTTCATTTGTTTTATGTTTTTGATTCCTCTTTCATGTTTCATGGTAACATACCACTAAAGACATACTATTAACATCTTTACATGTTAAGTGTTTCTAAGATTTCCTAGAAAAGAATTTACAAAATTTTCTACGAATTAAAAGTGAGTTTAGGGTTTAATAGTTTAAGTTCTTTTTTCTTTTCTTTTCTTCTCTTGCTTATTCTTCCAATCTTCGAGCTTTCTTTTTCCTCTTCTTGCTTTGATCTCTCTCTCTCTCTCGCTCTCTCTCTCTCTCTCTTTCCTTTCTTTGTAGCTGCCGAAAATATGAGGGAGTGTAATTTTGCTTGGCTTGTTTGATTTTTGGTCAAAACTTGGGCAACATTTCCCCACTCATCTTTTGCCAATAAAACCATCATGTGCTACATATACAACATAGCCCAAATGGTCAGGCCTCTTGGGGATATTTATCCTCCCAATTTTCTTTTTTTTAAAATCCTATTTTGACTTTTGACTTCTATATTTCTTTTCTTTCCTTTTCTCTTATTTTCTTTCCAATTACATATTAGTTATAATTTTAACATATAAATTAAATATATTAAAAAATAAAATTCATCTTTATTGATATTTGCATTTACATTCGTGTTTAGGGTTTTGAGATATTACATTCCCCCCATTACAAGGATTCCGTCCCGAAAATCACCCGTGCATAGTTAAACAAGTGTGGGTAACTCTTTTTCATTTTATTTTTTAGTTCTCACGTAGCTTCTTCAACGGAGTGATTCTTCCATATTACCTTAAACGAATGTATTATTTTATTTTTTAAGACTTGCTCTTTCTTATCTACAATCTGAGTTGGATCTCTTCGTAGCCCAAGTCTTTGTCAACTTGAATTGGCTCATAATCTATTACATGCTTGTAGTCCGGTTTATAAGGATGTAAAACAGAAACATGAAATACATTATGTATGTGTTCTAGCTCTGGAACCTCGAACCTCATCTTTACTTTTCATGGAGATACTTTGCAGAATACATAGCCGCCGACCTAGAATTCTCGAGTTTGTCTCTTTTGATCTGCATATTTCTTCT
The DNA here is from genome assembly GCA_016801055.1 of Panax notoginseng. NCBI lineage: Eukaryota > Viridiplantae > Streptophyta > Magnoliopsida > Apiales > Araliaceae > Panax > Panax notoginseng. The sequence continues at coordinate 74,740,729 of CM029012.1, forward strand.
GGCGATCTTGAGTCGCTATGAGTCTTCCTCGTATCACTTCGACAATATTTGCAGTCTGTTGCATTAATTCTGGTCCGAGTAGTTGCTACTCCTCAACTTTGTCCCAACACAATGGTGTTTTACAATTTCTTCCATACAATGCTTCATAAGACGCATTTCAATGCTAGCATGATAATTGTTGTTATACGCGAACTCTGCCAATGATAGATGATGATCTCGATTACCATTCAAATCCACGACACAAGTTCTGAGCATGCCCTCCAAAGTCTAAATTGTTCTACAATAAGTCTACTATCATATAAAAATCACTCACATGCATATTGGTATGGCCCACGTGCAGAGCAAGCCATATGGGTACCTCACCCCCCACCCCCACCCCCACCCCCACCCCCAAAAATAGTATTTACTGATTATGTATACACTTTCACCCCGCCCACTCCCACCCCCGCCCACTCCCACCCCCGCCCCCGCCCCCGCCCCCGCCCACGCCCCCGCCCACGCCCCCGCCCCCGCCCCCGCCCCCGCCCCCCCCGCCCCCGCCCCCGCCCCTGCCCACGCCCACCCCCACCCCACTCCCGCCCACGCCCACGCCCACCCCATTCCACTCCCCCACCCCATCCCATCCCACCCCTACTCCCCATCCCACCCTTACCCCCACCCCCCACCCCTACCCCTACCCCCAACCTCCATCCACACTCACACCCAAAAAAAATAGTATTCAGTACACCCTCAGTCCCCACCTCCCACCTCCCACATCCCACCTCCCACCACCCACCTCCTCAAAAAATAATATTAAGTGATTATATATACCCACGCCCCATCCCACCCCACCCCACCACCACCACCACCCAAAAAAAATAATATTTACTAATTATATATACAATCCCACCCCGCCCACTTCTCAACATCTGATATTTACTTATTATGTATACACTCACCTACGCCCAACCCCTAGCCTCCACCTCCTTCCAAAAAAAATAATAATATTTACTGATTATGTACCCTCCACCCTTCCCAAAAAGATAATATTCTGTGATTATATATACACCTCACCCCCAACCCCACCCACCCCCAACCCCAACCCCAACCCCCCCCCCCAAAAAAAATTTAATATTTAATTTTTGTACTAGTAAGTTTTAAGTTGTCAATTATAATAACAGAAATTGCAGGATAGTATGGTCATTTTAAAAAAAGATTGAGGTTAATTTTATCCAACAATTTTAATCCCAAATAATAGGGGATTATAATATATAGGTAGAACATGGTATTAAATAATCTCACATCTTATAATCCCAGGACTAATAGACTCAAGTTCAAATTTAAATACAAACAAGACACTTCAGATTAATAGTCCTATCTCAAGTGTAATCCTTGCAAACAAACATAGTCTTGTGGTTGTTGTTTCTCTTTACATGCGAAGGTAAAACGATACTTAGCCATGAAATTAGAAACTCTTTATCGTGGGGCTTAGGTTGGTGTTTCATACTGGACACCTCTTATATGCTAAAACTGAATGATTGTCATCTTCACAATTTTCACCCTACAAATAAATCTGGGTGTCCGTAATTCATAAAGGATATCAATCCTGTGCATGTTGGGGTTGCACATATCAATTAACGAGAGAAACCATTTATAAATAATTGTGAATATCTTCTCCTGAAGTTCTTAAGATTAAGCCTGATATAAGCATGTTACTGTGTGAAGGCTAACTCAATAATTGTGAATATCTTTTCCTGAAGTTCTTAAGATTATGCCTGATATAAGCATGTTACTGTGTGAAGGCTAACTTGAGGGAAATAGAAAATAGAGTTCCATCTACTCATTAACAGGTAGAATGCTATGTATTTGAGAGACTGGTTTCTAAATTTAGTTTATGCTGCCATTGTGTAAGATTAGTTTGCAGACTCTTGTCTAGCCATTGATGGACTACTTAGTGCTCACACTCACTAGAGAGGCCTATAAGTGGGTTAGCCGCTTGCTGATTCTGTTGGTACTGCCTTCAATAGGCGCTAATAATTTATTTTCTCGTCTTTTGTGCCAAAATATAAAATTAAAATGCAACAGTGAATATCACATCCTCTGAATAATTGATAAAAGATCGACACATCTTTGGATGTGATTACCAAGTGATAGGAATATTCATAAGTGGTAAACGAAAAAAGGTTATAATATGTTAGCCAAGCTATCGAGTAGCAGCCATCCCCGATGGATGTGTTGTGTCCAGTTCTGGTAGTCTACTTAGAATGAGCTTATGTTATAGTTCTTTTTATTTATTTATTTATTTAAGACAGGACAGATCATGCTTTAAAATCATGTGATTTCGGAGACAATGCTCGTCGATCTTTGCCCGAAAATTCATGATTTTTCATATTTGGTGATGCACAATTGTAGGGTTAACATCCAGGCTTGTTGTGTATAAGTAGTCCAAACTCCAAACTAAACAAGTTGTTTGTGTTGAAAGCAAATATTAAAGTAATGGTTTGCAGATAGTAAGTGCATTGTTGGAAGGATTATGCTGAATTCTAAGTACAAATGTATTTGAAAAAATTGAAATCTTTTTCTTCCACGGATGCATTTGGTAGTATGATGACCGTCTTTTATAAAGCTCTTAATATGCCTGGCAAATAAAATGTCAGATTTGCAAGAAAAGTAGAAAGCTATTCTGTAAATACTTTTGGTCTAAAAGTTTAATGATATTGTGCTAATGTCTCATAAATTTCAGTCCGTGCATATACAATTGCTTGGGCAGCTACGATGTTTATAGATAAAGAGATTTAGAAGTGATTGGCTTGAGTACTCTGAAATAGTAGGTAATAGGTAACCTGTACCTTTGTTATTGGCTTGCAATATTGATGTTACCGTATTATGAAAATATTCTTTAAGAAGAAATGGATTGAATTTTCTGATATATTTACAGGCTAATTGTTTGGCCCAATGTTGGTTTGTAATGGTTATCAATGTCCTTCAGAAGAAAGCAACAATGATTAATTGTTGAGCCATTGGACGAGCTTATGTTGGGTATTAATATTTCATCGTCAATGTTCACTGTTTACAAGCTGTATGGCTTTTATATTCGAGGAAAATTTATTCAACCTACTAATTTACTACTCGTTTACTTTTGGTTCTCAAATTTCAGAATTTAGATTTGATCTTGAGATCGATTGCTTAGAATGGAAGTCTAAAAAATTGTAGTTCATCATTACTTTTGTCATATTTTGAGTTGTGACGGCTGCAGCTAGATGTAGCATCTTCACATATGATCATTTTTTTTGGTTACACGGCTTCATAAAGTGCTTCTCTTTTGTGGATGAGCATTTGTTAATAGATAACCATGATTGCACTTGCATCATGCATTATGCATCATGCATCATGCATCATGCATCATGCACTGTTTAATACTAGTTTTACATGATTTAACTCGTCGCATTTTACTCGTTGTGTTCTATGTTTGAGGCAACGCGTGATACTAATGTTAACATCTGAATTCAAGGTGAAAAATTGAGGATATATATGCTCTAATATACAGACCTAATAGTTTTGCTTTTGGGTCAATATGTGGTTCCACATGAGCGTATATGGCCTACAACATTCCCTACATTCTAGTAAATGCATTCTTGATACTAGTTTACCATGATTGTATCTTGCACTATAATGCTACATTTGGATTGAAGTAATGAAGGTGGGAATGAAATTACTCATCGCTATGGAATGAAAAAAATTTGTGTTTAGTTGCGATGGAATGGATTGAATCATTCTTATTCCTCCTAAGTTTATGAATTTTATTTCTTGGGGAGAGAGTATGAAATAACTCATTCCAACTAGAACAGAATGAATCATTTTACCCTCTACTTGTTGGACCAAAGAAAGTCGTCTCAGATAAATCATATATCCGTTTATATTTTTCTTCTTGTATAGTCTATCCTAGTTTGTTCATTTATTTGTAATTTTCATGTGAATATGATTTAGCAATTTATTAATATTTTAATTTTTTTGGCAGCACATTGCTTCTCGTGGATTGTAGAGAGATTCCCCCAACTATTCCAGACGAATGTGCTTATTTTCGAGGTGGTTAAACTTCCAACGATGAGAATATGAGATATTAGGTTTCATTATAATTCGTCTCTAACCATCAAATGAAATGTGAATAAATCGTCCTTTTCATAAATTTTTATGGAAGAAGGGGGCGTTTTTGGTTCTATCGGTGCTTGAAACAATTTACGCATGGATGTTTTTGTTTGTATTGAATATCTAAAGACGTTTTGTTTCTTTCTATCGTTATTCTTTTCACAATATAAAAAATATTTTATAATTTGTTTTTTTTTTATCCGTTTAAATTTTGAAACAGTTGAGTACGAATTAACAGTCAGTACCAACTTGTGACACCCCCAAATCCGGATACTTCGATTCCACGGGATTTGGCGTTCACTGTACAAGCATCATCTATCTATCTACCCATAAATAATATCAAACCATACAATAGATAGAAATCATAATAAAATCTCTTCCCTTATGGGTTACATCAACTGAATCGTAAATAAATCCCAGGTTACTCTAACCTTAAAATATCTGTGCGAAATTCTAAACAAATAAGTCTTAAACAACAACATAAGTCTTAAACATAAATACATCATCAATTAAAATAACAAGTCTTCATCACTTGCTAACTTTGCCCTTGCCCTTACTAGTGGAGGGTTCATCGCTTCTTTTATTCTTAACTGCAATGTTATTATTAAGCAAGAGTGAGCACAAATGCCCACAAGTATAAAAAAATGAAACAACAGTATAATAACATGCGAATAATCAAAGACATCTGAAATAAGCTCAACTTTTGAATCAAGAATAAATAACATGAATCAAAAGAATACTGAGGGTCATAAGACCTTGAACTATGTCCTAGGTTAACAAGGGTTATACTTGAAACCTTTAACAGTCATAAGACTATGGACCTTCTTCTCGTACTTAGGGGAATCAGCCCTTAGTACCATACTGTGCACAATATCTTAACGCTAAAGCGTAAATAATCCCCTATACAGGGTTGTTCATCTCAGTTTGACATTCGAGTCCGCACCCAAAGAAGTTTGGTTTGGATAATTTCATCAAGGGTTCTGAAATTTAGAACGCTCATCAACTATGGACTAGTTGAATCAATAAGGTTCACTAGTCTAATAAGGTTCAACAATAATTGATATTTGATTAGAATAATGATCTCAAAAGTATACAATAGGACAATTATTGTATAACTGAATCATGCTTTGACAATTTAAATAATCTGTAATATCATACTTGAACTTGAATAATAGAAATGATAACTTATTCAAGGTAATTAATAATCTTGAAAGATATTAAAAAGTAGGGTTAAGAAACTTGCTCGACATAAAAGTAACGTTTAAGTTTAAATAAACTTGCTCAATAGAATAGAGTTAGGGATAAGATACTTGCCTCGTGCGTAGATTACACTTTAACTAAGCACGTTCTTTGAATTAAATCCTACATACCATTCATATACACAATACCAGTTAATTATAAATTAATTAATCAATATAAACTCATTCTCGTTGTCTACTTTAATTATTGACTAAACTTAGTCAAATTATCACGTTGTCACATAATTTATACTTCATGAATTATCAAACTAATTATGTATTTAATAATTCAATTCACATATAATATTTTATTACATGTTAAACAACTATTTTATCATCTCATAATACCCCTAACATGATTACATGTTCATTACATCAATCCACTAACACTTGTTAGACTTTAACATTTTAAAAATACATTTCTGACATTTTCTGGAGAGTGGCGCTGCGGCGCCACTAATGTGCTAATGAGCCGCGCTGCGGCGCGGTGGCGCTGTGGCCGGGCCCTTGGCGCTGCGGCGCTGTGGCGCCGTGGCTCGAGTCTTGGCGCTGCGAGCGCTGCGGCGCTGCGGCGCGAGACATCAGTTCTAGAGCTGGCGCCGCGGCGCGAGACCCCAGAAACTGATTCCCAGTTCGCGAAGAACACAGAGTACAGCGAAATCAACACATTTTTAACACTATTTTCACCAAATTACATATACTCACATGTTATAATTCATGTATAATCATAACCCAACATATATAAAGTGATTTTAACCCATTAAAACATATAATCACATATTTAAATCATAAAATAATGGATTGTTCTTGATGTTCTTGAGGATTTTGAACAAAAACTTATAATTTAACACTACGGATTCGTTATAACACCGAATATGTTCGTTTAAGGCTTGATCTCTTCGTATTAACATGCTCGATAATATAAGGGTGTAAAATTTTGGGATAATATATGATCAATACATCAATTATCACGTATAAGGCCATATGGCCATATCACGTACTCTGTTTATTTTGAAAAACATACGTACGACATACTTTCATGAACTTGATGATATGAAATCATGTAATGTATGTAATTAAACACGAATTGATACATATTAACACATACATAAAATTATAATCATCTCATATCTCCCAAATACAGAGATTTACAGAACAATATAAAAGCCAATTTATGAGACGTAAATGTAGAAATTGGGTTTGGGAGAATTACCCAGAGTATAGGTTAGGAGATGGTTAATGAAAGCTTTCTACAAGTACCTGTTAATTAAATACTTATAATATCTCTCACAAATTCTCACTTTCTCTCTGAACTCTCAAATGCTCTCCTTATCTTTTACAGACTTAGACAATTAATGAATGAGAAGAAGACGTATTGTGAAAAAAAAGAAGACGCGTTGGTGGTCAGTTACCCAGTCATGGGTAACTGCCCTCAACTCCCATAGTGCCATGTTTGGCTAGCAACTAGACACAAAACTCTTTATTTTAATAAACCTTTTATCATATAGTTTGAAAATGTCACACCCAATTCATAAAATAAACTCATATCTTATTTAATTTAACATAAATAAAATATAATAATTTCTCATAGTTTCACATAGTCACATAATTAATTATCCCATTAATAAAAAATGTCAATTTATTAAATCTCTAATTAACAATTAAATTAATTAAAGTAACATCATGCTTAATTAAATAATTCATTTAATTCAATAAGCTCACATAATCACATACTTTGAATATTAAAAATTCTCTACATTAATTCAATAAATGTAACACATATGATTAAATTAATCTACCACAATTGCATCAATTAATTATTAAATCTAATAATTAAATCATCGAAAATATTTATTTAATTCAATAAATATTAAAATAAATTACAGAATTCTCGTTTGTCACATCTTTCCCCCCTTAAAAGGATTCTGTCCCCAGAATCACGACTCAATAAATTCGACCCGTTACAATCTCCCCCCTTACAAAGATTCTGTCCCCAGAATCGCATACACATAATTAAGTAAATAAATGAGGGTAATTCTTTATCATATTCTCTTCGAGTTCCCACGTAGCTTCTTCAGCGTTGTGGTTCCTCCAAATTACCTTAACAGAAGGTATAACTTTATTTCTGAGAACTTGTTCTTTTCGGTCGATAATTTGGACAGGAATTTCTTCATAAGATAAGTCTTTCTCAAAATGCAGGGGTTCGTATTCAATTACATGCTTGTAATCAGGTTTGTAAGGTCGTAACACAGAAACATGGAAGACGTTGTGGATATTCTCGAGTGCTGGAGGTAAGGCTACCTCGTACGCGACTTCTCCAATTCTTCGCAGTACCTCAAAGGGTCCAATAAATCTTAGGCTCAATTTTCCTTTCTTTCCGAACCTGATCTTTCCCTTCCAGGGAGAGACCTTCAAGAAAACATAACTACCTGGTTCAAACTCGATATTTTTACGATGTGGATCAGCGTATTTCTTCTGTCGATCTTGAGCCGCTATCAGTCGTGCTCGGATCACTTTGACTATTTCTGCCGTCTGCTGTACCAATTCTGGCCCTAGCAATTGTCTTTCACCAACTTCATCCCAATAAAGCGGAGTTCTGCACTTTCTGCCGTATAACGCTTCGTAAGGTGGCATACCAATACTAGCGTGGTAACTGTTGTTGTAACCGAACTCTACTAACGGTAGGTGATCATCCCAATTTCCTTTGAAGTCCATTACACATGCTCGTAACATATCTTCCAGTGTTTGAATCGTTCGTTCGCTCTGCCCGTCTGTTTGAGGATGGTAAGCTGTACTCATTCGTAGTTGTGTACCCATGCATTCCTGAAGACGTTTCCAGAAATTTGATGTGAAGCGCGGATCCCTATCGGAAACAATAGACACCGGCACTCCGTGCCTCGAAACAATCTCTTTCACATATAATCTTGCCAACTGATCTAAGTTAAATCTGATTTTGATAGGAAGAAAGTGCGCGGATTTCGTCAGTCGGTCAACGATAACCCATACTACGTCGTAGCCTTTCTGAGTCGTCGGAAGGCCAACCACGAAGTCCATCGTAATATGTTCCCATTTCCATTCTGGAATCTCCAACGGTTGTAGCAATCCACTCGGTCTCTGATGTTTTGCTTTAACTTTCTGACATGTCAGGCATTTGGCAACACATTCTGCAACATCACGCTTCAAATTTGGCCACCAGAAATGTTGTCTAAGATCTTGGTACAACTTGGTACTACCAGGGTGAATCGAATATCTTGAACTATGAGCCTCACTCAAAATTTCTTCCTTAATTTCTTGTACTGGCGGAACCCAAATTCTGCTTTCAAATCTCAATATTCCTTCCTTATCCATCTTAAATCTTGGTTCGGTTCTTTCAGATATCTTCGATGTTACCTTTTTGCATTCATCATCCTGAAACTGAGACTCATTCACTCTATCTAGTAGAGTTGTACCAGATTGCATCTGAAATAGCTTCTCATCAATCTCCATAGGATACTTCACTTCTAACTCCAGTTTCTCCATATCTGCAATTAGCTCCTGCTGAGCAGTCAACATCATCAATTTCTCACGACCCTTTCTACTTAAGGCGTCGACAACCACATTAGCCTTACCCGGATGGTATAAAATCTCATAGTCATAATCCTTGATTAATTCCAACCATCTTCTTTGACGCATATTCAAATCTTTCTGTGTAAAAATATATTTCAGACTCTTGTGGTCCGTATATATTTCACACTTCTCCCCGTATAGATAGTGCCTCCAAATTTTCAAAGCAAAAACAACTGCAGCTAACTCCAAATCATGAGTTGGGTAACCCTTCTCGTAATCCTTCAACTGCCGTGATGCATACGCAATGACTTTGCCGTTTTGCATCAGCACACAGCCAAGTCCTTTATGCGACGCATCGCTAAAAACAACAAAATTTCCTGTATCATCCGGAAGAGATAACACAGGCGCTGTACTCAACCTCTTCTTTAATTCTTGAAAACTCTCCTCACACTTCTCCGTCCAAACAAATTTCACAGCTTTTCGAGTTAAATTCGTTAACGGAGTTGCGATCTTAGAAAAATCTTGTATGAATCTTCTATAATATCATGCTAATCCAAGAAAACTTCTTACTTCTGACGGCGTTCTCGGCTGATCCCAGTTAATCACAGCTTCTACTTTGGATGGATCTACCGAAATTCCATCTTTATCGATTACGTGACCAAGAAATTGTACTCTCTCGATCCAGAATTCGCATTTCGAAAATTTAGCATACAACTTCTCCCTTCTCAATACTTCCAATGTTAACCTCAAGTGTTTTTCATGTTCCTCTTTGGTTTTGGAATAAACCAAAATGTCGTCTATAAATACCACCACGAATTTGTCCAAATACGGATTGAATACACCATTCATTAGTCCCATAAATGATGCAGGAGCATTCGTAAGCCCAAACGACATTACTAAAAACTCATAATGACCATATCGCGTTCGGAACGCTGTCTTCGGTACATCCTCTGGCCTCACCTTCAGTTGGTGATAACCACTCCTCAAGTCAATCTTGGAAAAGTATTTTGCTCCCTTTAATTGATCAAACAGATCATCGATCCTTGGTAATGGATATCTGTTCTTAATCGTGACCTTATTTAATTCTTTGTAGTCAATGCAGAGCCTCATCGATCCGTCCTTCTTTTTCACGAACAACACCGGCGCTCCCCACGGCGATACGCTCGGTTGAATGTACTTTTTGTCCAACAATTCTTGTAGTTATACCATTAATTCCTTCATCTCTACTGGCGCCATTCGGTATGGTGCCTTCGATATTGGAGCAGTTCCGGGTGCCAAATAAATCACAAAGTCTACTTCTCTATCTGGTGGAAGTCCTGGCAAATCGTCTGGAAATACATCAACGAAGTCCCTCACAATCGGTATCTCCTCTACCTTCGGGTTCTCTTTTCGACTGTCGACTATGTAAGCTAAATATCCTACACAGCCTTGTCTTAATAACTTCCTGGCCTGCAACATCGTCAGACAACTCGCTTGTCTAGGCGACTTGCTACCATAAAACACAACCTTTGACGGAGTCATAAGGTTAATACGCTTCTTTTGGCAGTCAATTACAGTCCCATAATTGGATAGCCAATCCATACCCAATATAACGTCGAATTCCCCCAATCGAATAGGGATAAGATCTACGATTATGATATTACCCTTAATATCCACCCTACAGTTCTTAAACACGTACTTAACAGGGATTATTTCTCTATTCGCAATTTCTATGTTTATGGGGTAATCCAATTCATCCATAAGCAAATCTAAACTATTAGCAAAGTCTTCGGATATAAAGGAACAAGTAGCACCCGAATCAAACAAAACATAAGCATTAATTTCATTGATCGGAATGATACCTGACACCACCTCACGAGACTGGATTGCATCCTGCACCGTCATATTGAAAGTTCTGGCGGTTGGTCGGTTTGTTGCAGGTGGTCCTGTGATGGTTAAGGTATTTCCACTGCTATTTCCCCGGTTTCCTCCTTGTCCTGATCCTCCCGATCCCTTCTTGGGACAGTCTCTTGCTAAATGATCTTTCGAACCACAGTTGAAACAAGCACCCTTCTTTGGGTTTGGACAATTTGGTGCTATGTGGCCTTCCTGACCACAATTGTAGCACTCTCTCTTTCCCTTCAAACAAACTCCTAGATGTGCCTTGCCGCAAGTCGGACATGCTTCTATCTTCTTTTTCTGCCCTCCGTGTTGACTTCCAGCTGTCGAGTTATCCGTCCACTTCCTCTTCTGATTATTATTATTCCCAGTATTACTTCCACCAATCTTGTTATTACCTTCATTCTCACTCTTTTTCTTTTTCTGTTCTTAGTTGTACTTAGTCACTACATCACTTCCTCCTTCCGCGAGAATGGCCTTTTCCAAAACTCCCGCAAACGTGTTAAGTTGAAACATTGATACCTTGCTGTATACCCAAGGCTTCAGTCCTTGTTCGAATCGTCTGGCTTTCCTCTCGTCAGTGTGTACTTGATACGGGGCAAACCTTGCCAACTCATCGAATTTAGCCGCGTATTCAGGCACGCTCATGTTTCCCTGTTTCAGTTCCAGAAATTGCACCTCCATCTGATTCTGCGAACTAGCTGGGAAATACATTTCGAAAAACATCTCTTTGAATCTCTCCCACGTAATTACACCTTCACCTCCTCGCATCTTGTTTGCCTGCCACCAGTAGCTAGCCTCAGACTTCAGCATAAATGTCGCAAAAACGGTCTTCTGATCTTCTCGAACCCTAGCAACGTCGAAAATCTTCTCCATTTCCATCACCCACGTTTGAGCCTCGATCGGGTTTCTGGAACCTTTGAACTCTGGCGGTCCCACCGCCTTAAAATCTTTAAACGTAGTGCTAGGTGGAGCTTGCGGTTGATTATTCATGACTCCAGTTAGTAAATTAACTAGCTGTTGAACTGGATTAACGTTGGCATTATTGTTATTATTGGTTGACCCTTCCTGAGTCGGTTGACGTTGTTGTCTTCTCCTTGGCGGCATTTTTCTGTTAAATAAACGTTTATTAGAACTTTATTTATTTCTCTACATAGTTAAGACATTACTCAACAATTTAACATATCACTTAACACATCATCTCAAACAACTTGATATCTTTTCATTCAAATAAAAAGTTTTAACATTAAACTATAGCATACTGCTATTTACATCATCTATCCTGGAATAAAGAATCCACAGGATTTAAAACATTCAAATATTAATATATTCCTTAGTTCATAAACACATCGGAATTTACATAAAACTATATAAGTCTTTCACATAAATAAGCAGATTCTATTCATGTCTTCCAAGGTGCTCAATAGCCTTACCAGGCTCCTCATTCATGATACGAGACAACGTCCTGCGATCCAACATATACGATGGAAGTCCTTCAAACTGGATGGGGTACCTTAACACTCGCTCTTGAACCTCATCCATCGCATGATTAAGTGTGGCGTACGTGTCTTCAAGCTTTGCCTTCTTTGCACGACTATCATTTTCTGCACGATCAGCTCGATGTGATTCTCTTACCCATCCTTCCTCTGCTATTTTCAGTCTTCAGGAGGTTTCCTTCAGTTCCTTCTTCAGCTTCTCTATCTCCTCGGTCTTATCTTCGGTTTGACCCTTCTCATGAACCAGATCCCACTCCACGTTTCCTAAACGTGTATGAAGGGTCACAATCTCTCTATCCTTCTCCTCTAAAGTAGACTGCTGAACAGTCGCTCGCTCAGTCAATTCCTGAACCTCATCTTGTAACTCCATGTTACGATCATATAATGTGTCATACATCTCAGCATCAACAGTGTACCGTGGTAGCTCCTCTTCTTCCTCCACATCAAACTCCTCCTCAGGATCAAACTCAGGTTCATGCTCCTGACCAACAACGGTGATCAATGGAGATGAAACCCTCTGCACCAGCTGCTCCCTAACGACATGAATGTCTCGGGGCTCCTCCTCAGTCGGTCCTACAAGTACACGAGATCCCTCCTCAGTAGGTACTATAGGTAAATGGGGTCCCTCCTCAGCTTGACTAGCTTCTCCAACATTCGTCATCCTGACAACAAAATTTTAAGTTTTAGTTACTAAGTCGTACTAACGAGCACATAAATTAACACATAGACACATAATGTATTTTATTATCTTCAATGAATTACCAAAAATTCATTTCTTAAAACTCGATAAGAGTTTTCCTTTACTATCTTCTTTCTATAAGGTTACTACCTAAGGTTGTTTTCCCCACCTAAGGTTCATAACCTACAGCTTTGATACCAACTTGTGACACCCCCAAATCCGGGTACATCGATTCCACGGGATTTGGCGTTCACTGTACAAGCATCATCTATCTATCTACCCATAAATAATATCAAACCATACAATAGATAGAAATCATAATAAAATCTCTTCCCTCAAGGGTTACATCAACTGAATCGTAAATAAATCCCAGGTTACTCTAACCTTAAAACATCTGTGCGGAATTCTAAACAAATAAGTCTTAAACAACAACATAAGTCTTAAACATAAATACATCATCAATTAAAATAACAAGTCTTCATCACTTGCTAACTTTGCCCTTGCCCTTACTAGTGGAGGGTTCATCGCTTCTTTCATTCTTAACTGCAATGTTATTATTAAGCAAGAGTGAGCACAAATGCCCACAAGTATAAAAAAATGAAACAACAGTATAATAACATGCGAATAATCAAAGACATCTGAAATAAGCTCAACTTTTGAATCAAGAATAAATAACATGAATCAAAAGAATACTGAGGGTCATAAGACCTTGAACTATGTCCTAGGTTAACAAGGGTTATACTTGAAACCTTTAACAGTCATAAGACTATGGACCTTCTTCTCGTACTTAGGGGGATCAGCCCTTAGTACCATACTGTGCACAATATCTTAACGCTAAAGCGTAAATAATCCCCTATACAGGGTTGTTCATCTCAGTTTGACATTCGAGTCCGCATCTAAAGAAGTTTGGTTTGGATAATTTCATCAAGGGTTCTGAAATTTAGAACGCTCATCAACTATGGACTAGTTGAATCAATAAGGTTCACTAGTCTAATAAGGTTCAACAATAATTGATATTTGATTAGAATAATGATCTCAAAAGTATACAATAGGACAATTATTGTATAACTGAATCATGCTTTGACAATATAAATAATCTGTAATATCATACTTGAACTTGAATAATAGAAATGATAACTTATTCAAGGTAATTAATAATCTTGAAAGATATTAAAAAGTAGGGTTAAGAAACTTGCTCGACATAAAAGTAACGTTTAAGTTTAAATAAACTTGCTCAATAGAATAAAGTTAGGGATAAGATACTTGCCTCGTGCGTAGATTACACTTTAACTAAGCACGTTCTTTGAATTAAATCCTACATACCATTCATATACACAATACCAGTTAATTATAAATTAATTAATCAATATAAACTCATTCTCGTTGTCTACTTTAATTATTGACTAAACTTAGTCAAATTATCACGTTGTCACATAATTTATACTTCATGAATTATCAAACTAATTATGTATTTAATAATTCAATTCACATATAATATTTTATTACATGTTAAACAACTATTTTATCATCTCATAATACCCCTAACATGATTACATATTCATTACATCAATCCACTAACACTTGTTAGACTTTAACACTTTAAAAATATATTTCTGACATTTTCTAGAGAGTGGCGCTGCGGCGCCACTAATGTGCTAAGGAGCCGCGCTGCGGCGCGGTGGCGCTGTGGCCGGGCCCTTGGCGCTGCGGCGCTGCGGCGCTGTGGCTCGAGTCTTGGCGCTGCGGCGCTGCGGCGCGAGACATCAGTTCTAGAGCTGGCGCCGCAGCGCGAGACCCCAGAAACTGATTCCCAGTTCGCGAAGAACACAGAGTATAGCGAAATCAACACATTTTTAACACTAATTTCACCAAATTACATATACCCACATGTTATAATTCATGTATAATCATAACCCAACATATATAAAGTGATTTTAACCCATTAAAACATATAATCACATATTTAAATCATAAAAAAATGGATTATTCTTGATGTTCTTGAGGATTTCGAACAAAAACTTATAATTTAACACTACGGATTCGTTATAACACCGAATCCGTTCGTTTAAGACTTGATCTCTTCGTATTAACATGCTCGATAATATAAGGGTGTAAAATTTTGGGATAATATATGATCAATACATCAATTATCACGTATAAGGCCATATGGCCATATCACGTACTCTGTTTATTTTGAAAAACATACGTACGACATACTTTCATGAACTTGATGATATGAAATTATGTAATGTATGTAATTAAACACGAATTGATACATATTAACACATACATAAAATTACAATCATCTCATATCTCCCAAATACAGATATTTACAGAACAATATAAAAGCCAATTTATGAGACGTAAATGTAGAAATTGGGTTTGGGAGAATTACCCAGAGTATAGGTTAGGAGATGGTTAATGAAAGCTTTCTACAAGTACCTGTTAATTAAATACTTATAATATCTCTCACAAATTATCATTTTCTCTCTGAACTCTCAAATGCTCTCCTTATCTTTTACAGACTTAGACAATTAATGAATGAGAAGAAGACGTATTGTGAAAAAAAAAGAAGACGCGTTGGTGGTCAGTTACCCAGTCATGGGTAACTGCCCTCAACTCCCATAGTACCATGTTTGGCTAGCAACTAGACACAAAACTCTTTATTTTAATAAACATTTTATCATATAGTTTGAAAATGTCACACCCAATTCATAAAATAAACTCATATCTTATTTAATTTAACATAAATAAAATATAATAATTTCTCATAGTTTCACATAGTCACATAATTAATTATCCCATTAATAAAAAATGTCAATTTATTAAATCTCTAATTAACAATTAAATTAATTAAAGTAACATCATGCTTAATTAAATAATTCATTTAATTCAATAAGCTCACATAATCACATACTTTGAATATTAAAAATTCTCTACATTAATTCAATAAATGTAACACATATGATTAAATTAATCTACCACAATTGCATCAATTAATTATTAAATCTAATAATTAAATCATCGAAAATATTTATTTAATTCAATAAATATTAAAATAAATTACAGAATTCTCGTTTGTCACGAGAACAACACCACTGATCAATCGGAGAACAGAATAAAAATTGAAAAAAACGCAAAAAAATATCAAATGATCATTGGTCAAACTAAAAATTGCAGCAACTAACAAGAGAGGGCCGGACACGAATCCCAAATCCAGGCAAAGAGTGGAAAATCTATTCAAATGCAGAGCAGATGAATACTGAAAACAGAAAATGGCAAGCCAACAACAAACCAATGGAACCAAAAAAAAAAGAATACAAAATTGATGTTCTAACAAGACACTGGGAAAAGGTTTTGTAGGTTATGAAAAACAAAGGCTTTCTACAGAGTTATTAACTTAATCAAATTAAATAACAAAATAATGTTCTATCTGATTCCAAATATTATCTCAAAATTCATTATTCATGAACAAAATAAAAGCAATAAAAAGCTCACTGAAAATGCTTCCTTTACACACAGTATCTAATTTCATTCTAATCTCTTCTTCATTGTCGCAAAACCGTATAAACAGAGGAACTGTACTATACATACCTAATTTGGAGAGAAGCAACAAGAGAAAAGCTAGGGATTTGACTCTGCAGTAGTCCGATTTGGAGAGCTCGACTAAGGATTTTTCTCAGTTTGCCTGAATCGCAACTAGGGCTTATTATTTGGAGAGAGGAGAGAGGAGAGAGACGAGAGAAGCTAGGATTTGGAGAAAATCTCAGTTGGCCTGAATCGCGAATCGCAAATATGGGGTGAATTTGGGGCGAAGAGTCGACTAGGCGAATTTGGGGAGAAGAGTCGAATTTGAGGCTTTTTCCAAAAACGCGGCTTTGCTTTAGGGAGGCTGAGTTTTTGTTTTTAAATAGTTATGTTAGTTAAGGATTTTAGGTTACTTAAGAATTCAGCTTCTGAACTTTCCTCTATATATATATATATATACAGTCACGATCAGGTGCTCACCCACAATTTAACTCACCCAGCTCACCTATAAATAAGACCCAAATTTCTTCTCTCTCCTCGCACTCAGCCAAAAACAAAACGAAATCGAAATTTCTCGCACTCTGAACAGCCAAGACAAAACAAACCCTTATTTCTTTTCTCTCCTCAAACTCTAATCGGCCAAAACAACATGAGACCTTAGCTCGATTCACTCTCGTCGATTTCGTTTAAGTGCAACCTCGTCGATTTCGTGCGGCTCACCAAACCCAACTGCAGTGCAGATCTCCTAACCTTGTCCGGCCATATCGTCGATTCCAATTCGGTCAGAGCAACAAACCCCCCTCTTTTTCTTCTCGTTCCAGTGTTCGATTAACATTAATTTTGGCAGGGTCGTAACACAGAAAAAAAGAAATAAGAATCATCCATAAATAGTATGAAGCTTGCAACATTCATTTAGATATGTGAACATAGTTGCTATTTTATTGTTTTTTAATCTATAGTGAGTGAAATTATTTAAAGTCCTTACAATTTGCATAATATGTTACTGTTTTACTGTTTTTAAGAAAAGAATAAATTGAAAGTCATGTTTCTAAATTAAGTTATAACAATGCTTGAATTGTCACTATTTAGAAAATTTGAAGTAGGTTTCTGCATTTTGTAACTGTTAGTGTTGAATTATGCTTAAATTTTTAGATTTTTTTGTTTTGGTTTTCAATAATTGCTTTTAGGTGTCTAGTTCATGAAAGTTTTGTTGAGTACTAGAGATTTTCCTTTATTTTGAGCTGACAATAGTTTGAATTCAAGAATTTTCCTTTGTTTTGAGTTGACAATAGTTTCAGTTTTAGGGATTTTCCTTTGCAAAGTTTATAATTTGTTTAGTGGAGGATGTGCATACTTACTGAAGTCCCTAGTGGTATTCTCCCTTTTGCAATTTCTCGTTTTGCAAGCATAATATATTCCAGTCATTTTGACTGTTTCAATTTTTAATACACATTTAATTGATTCTCATGCTCGCGTCTCTTCGATTCGAAATATAAGACTTCTAGTACTATTTAATTTCTCGAAGTCCGTTCTCGGAATAATGATTTTAGGTAGGACATGAGTAGCCATGAACGCAGATTGTGATTGTGATTGTGAGAGGCGAGCTCAACTTAAAACAACATGGACAATTATGGAAAAGTAAGTGTGTTAATTAGGGTTTCAATTTTTTTATATATGTTTTTCATTCAATTTACTTGCACATAAAAGTGAAAACTTCTTTGTTTACAGAGGAATGCTTGTCAGTTTTTTGCTTTGTGTGATCCTCCAATGTGTGACAGATCAAGACAAATAATTCCCGAATTACTTCGAAAGATTAACAGAATGGAGCAAGAGATGGAGAACATGCGTGCAATAGGCAAAATGCGAAGAATAAAATTTATTACTGTACTTGTTTGTTCTTGGTTATTGATTTTAATCATGTTATTGTAGACGGTGTCTCCTAAACTGCAAATTCAATCCCTTGTTGCTTGTTGTATTGTAATTACTTAAAAGCGTTTATTTTTTTTTAAATATAGCAATGTTGATAACATAAAAAAGATGTATTGTATATTCGTTTGGTCGTGTTTTTGCTTCTTTTACTTGGGGCTTACACTCGAGAATGTGATTTAGAGCAGAATTAGGAGGGAGTCTCACAAGTTTATACCAGGCATTTTTATGTGATCTTAATAGTCAAGTTCAAGGTGACTTTTGTTTTTCATGTTGGATGGAGTCTCATGACTATGCCCAAGTAGTGCTATTTAAAAATGTAATCAGTCTACCATGTTTTTCAAGCTGAAGCACTTGATTTATATAAACAGTGTCACACATTGTTTCAAATGTAGCATAGGACTACAAACCCGATTGAATAGATGGTCTACTTGGAGGTTTTAATTTCAAGGCTGATATGCTTTGCACAGGTTGTTATATATGTGATATGCTAGATTGTTTCTTAGAAAAAAATACATTTCCAAAGCCTTATCTTCAACCCACCAAAACACTTGCATTCTCACGAATTGAGTTGGTCAATTTCCTCTAACAATGGAACTGCGTTATTGAGCTCGAAAATTAAAGCGGGGAAATTGATTCCTTTAGTTGATGGCAACGATGATAATTTTGGCACTTAAACGAATTATATATGCTACCCATAACTAAATAAAATTGGCACTTAAACGAAATATTTAGCAAAATTGCATAACAACATTTGAATTGAAGATCCAAGAACATTAATTCCAGTCTCAGTCATTTAACATTGCCGGTAAGAAACAAGATATAAGATCATATTTATCTTCATTTTAACCACCACACCAAAATCATAATTCAATTAATTATCCAGTTCACAGCCACGTAAAAGCAGTTCCTCCAGCTGAGTACAAACCCTGCCATCGAGAGCCCCTTGGCGTCTTGTTCATTTAAATACATTGAAAATAAGTGAGATATGGTTTAATAATATTCCTTTCTGCAAGAAGCAGTACCCTAATCAAGCACATAAACATTGGTTAACAAGCTTAATGTATTGAAGTTCTTGTACAAATGAAAAGCTACGTAAATGACCCAAAAGCTACGTAATCACAATCCACTCAATAATTTTAGAGTAACGCCAATGATCCTATCAGAATCACATTTTTAACAATAAAACTGCACTTACAAAGAGAATCATAAAGTGAAAAATAGAACTACAACTAATTACAGAACTACAGCTAGAGTTGGATATATATATCTATCATACAATGGTTTCATTACTTGAATTTAATATATAAGCTCTAGTGATGATAATGTCATATATATACTCCAGGGTGGAAATTTCCATATAAAAAAGAGAAGCTTTTATCAGTGTAGAAGTAAGAGCTTAGAGTGGTGAAAGGCACATCACATACAAACTTGCTCCATTTGAATAATATTATGCTATCTGAAAGCAAAAGCCAAAAGGTACAAATAATAAGCCCTTCATAAACCAAAAAATTCAAATCTAAACACAGAAAGTCTAAAACAATACAAATAATGAGGAAATGACAGAAAATTTCAATCCACCACTTGGCAAGAGGATCAAAATAATTGAAAGTGGGAATGACTCAAAAAATATACGGCAAAAAAATATGCAAGAAAGATACAACTGGTTGTCAAGTGGTTGTTCTTACTTTAAATGTTTACAAGGAGTCCATCTTGAATTCAAACTATTGTCAGCTCAAAATAATGGAAAATCTCTAGTACTCAACAAAACTTTCATGAATTGAACTGGGTCAAACACCTAAAAGCAATTATTGAAAACCAAAACAAAAAAATCTAAAAATTTAAGCATAATTCAAATCTAACAGCAACAAAATGCAGAAACAGACTTCAAATTTTCTCAACAGTGACAATTCAAGCATCAACATTGTTATAACTAAATTTAGAAACATGACTTTCAATTTATTCTTTTTTTAAAAACAGTAAAACAGAAACATATTACGCAAATAAGGACTTTAAATAATTTCACTCACTATAGATTAAAAAAATAATAAAATAGCAACTATGTCCACATATCTAAATGAAAGTTGCAAGCTTCATACTATTAATGGATGATTCTTACTTTTTTTTTTCTGTGTTACGACCCAGCCAAAATTAATGTTAATCGAACACTGGAACGAGAAGAAAAAAGAGGGGGGTTTGTTGCTCTGACTGAATTGGAATCGACGATATGGCCGGACGAGGTTAGGAGATCTGCACTGCAGT
Source organism: Panax notoginseng (assembly GCA_016801055.1). Classification (NCBI taxonomy): domain Eukaryota; kingdom Viridiplantae; phylum Streptophyta; class Magnoliopsida; order Apiales; family Araliaceae; genus Panax; species Panax notoginseng. The sequence continues at coordinate 74,761,407 of CM029012.1, forward strand.
TGGGTTTGGTGAGCCGTACGAAATCGACGAGGTTGCACTTAAACGAAATCGACGAGAGTGAATCGAACTAAGGTCTCATGTTGTTTTGGCTGATCAGAGTGTGAGGAGAGAAAAGAAATAAGGGTTTGTTTTGTCTTGACTGTTCAGAGTACGAGAAATTTGGGTTTCGTTTTGTTTTTGACTGAGTGCAAGGAAAGAGAAGAAATTTGGGTCTTATTTATAGGTGAGCTGGGTGAGTTAAATTGTGGGTGAGCATCTGATCGTGACTATATATATATATATATATATATATATATATATATATATATATATATATATATATATATATATATATATACGATTTGGATCTTAAGCTCACTCTTTATCCAACTCACCCGAGCTTACCACCCTTTAGCGACGGGTCCGGCGACGGACCCGGCGACGGTTCGGTCATACAACCGTCATCTATACTTTTAGCGACGGACAATATATAACGTCACTAAAAATATAGACGATGGTTGTATGACCGAGTCGTCGCCGGGTCCGTCGTTAAAGGGGGTGAGTTCGGGTGAGTTGGATAAAATTCAATAATGATCATATATATATATATATATATATATGATCATTATTGAATTTTATATCAAATTGAGAATTTTTTTAAAAACTCAAAATTGAGGTGATTTATTAAAAATTGTCAAACAATAAATTGAATAGTATTTGTTATATAATTTACAAAAAACATAATTGTATTAAAATTAAAAAAAAAATTATATTAATTTTAAATTTGAAAATGACGTAAGCTTATTTATTTATTTATAAAATATCTTAAGTTGATTTTAAAAAATTAATAATAATTGTATATTTTGAAGCGCATGAAGTATTTATGTAATTCCTATTTTGAGATTTTGAGGTATCAAATGAGCTTAAGATAATAACACATAATCCATAAATTAAATCATGCATTAATTATGGGAGAAAATACTCCCTAATTGTTCAAAAACACATAGTTTTATTTTATCCATAATTTTTACAAGCAAATGTAGTACCAGGGAATTATTTTATTAAATTACTGTAGAAGGTGATGGAGAGTGGAATTGAATAAAAATTCATAGAGATACAGTTTTCTTTTGTCTATTTTAAATTTAGAGATTTTTTTAAGCTATAAAGTCGGTTTTTAACATTTAGTCGCTTTTATTTTTGATCGATTACTATACTTATATTTTAAACTAAATATTGAGAGACGTTTAAAATAAAAGTTTTTATTTAATAATATATTACTCTCTCCATCTCATGATAAAAGATTAAGTTGGCTATTTGTACATATTAAGAATGATAAAATGACAAAATTATCCATATTTAAATTTTCATTTAATTGCATAGTTTTCTGCACATGACTAGTAATGTTCCATAAAATATTCAGAGAATAAAAATATGACAAATAATACTAAGGACATTATAGATAAAATATTTTAAAAATATAATATTTAAAATAAGTAGATATTTAACTTAGGATTACTTAAAATAGTAATAAAGACTTTTATCCGTTCCAAAATATAAATATATTTCTAGCTTTGTAAGAAAAATTAACAACTTTGGAAAGTAAATGATTTAAGAGAAAATATCATTATTTAACATGAATCCGGTTACCATAAAATTAATTCATGATAAGTTAATTAACTGACTAATACAGTGATGACACGCAGAAAGAGATCATCTCCCAACCTGCATATCAAACGCAGTAATAATCAATTGACCAAAATTAAATTTATACTAACCACTCCCATTTAATATATATCTTTTTATCTGCTGCACATCACCCACACCCACTACTAGGTCCAATATCGTTCATAAATACTTTCCCCATCTCCATATACTCGGCTACTCGCTGTATTTTAAATATAATAGAAATGGTATTTAACTACTACACAAAACGACGTTGTTTTGCGTAATTAAATATATAAAAGCAAAATAAACTCCCTCCCATATTGTGTACAGGATAATGTTTTGTAATTTTTAAAAATAATAATATTACTTTAATAAACAACTCGTGCAGAAATATGAAGCGTTTCTCACCTTGCCAGCGTTCCCCTTTTACACTTGCGGTGTACTTCTGCACTTCTGCACAAAATGTTCATTCACATGAGAAATAACTGGAGGCTAAAATTACACCTCTGCCTTTATTTCCGTCATAGATACAGTAGTTCCTGACAAAATCTATTATCATGTTGTACCGTCTCCCATGCCCAAGGAAATACAGAATGAATAACAAAACAGAGAGAAATTGGGGTAATGGGAAAACCACTTAATCTACAACAGATTAACAAGTAATCTACGATCCTGATTACTCGGAAACTGTATTACTATCAAACACATATAGCTTCTGTTTGGGTATTAGCTTCTACTTTGTTATTTTTGAAGCCTAGCATCTTGTTTAGTGCACCAACATAGGCTCGGACGCTGGAAATAACGATATCCATTGATGCTCCACTTCCACTGGCAACAAAAAGAGATGCATTACTAAATTTAGTATTAATTACGCAAGAAATGAGAATGACATACAAATACACTCCCTTCGTTTCAAATTATAAGATCATCGATTACTTTACAAAGTCAATTTGATACATTTTTAATCTTATAAATTATGAGATAATTAATTTTACAATGAATAGTGCTTTTTTGAATATTTTACGATATTCAGCATGGACTAAAACTTTAAAAAAAAATCACATCAATTTTGAATTTGAAAAATGTCTTGAGTCGACTTCAAAAAGTTAATAATGATCTTATATTTTAGTATAGAGGGAGTACCATGAACTTCAATAACTTCATCATAGGAATTTGCAGTGTTCTAAAAGTTGGCGACTAAGTCGGGGACGGAGCCTCAACGATTCAACTAGAGTCTAGTCCTTTGATTTAATCATTGGCCGACTTAGTCGGGCTCCAGTCAGCAACTAGTCGGAAAAGTCGCCAAGTCGGGTAAGTCGCTCAATCGGAGTAAATCAAAAAATCGGAACAGGTCGAGAAAAATCGGAACAAGTCGGGAAAAATCGAAAAAAATGAGAGCGGATAAGGTCCTTCTACATAAAAGAAATAGTATAAATGTGCGAGAACTAGATGAAGACGAGTTTATGTCGGAAGATGATGACAACGAAAAGGATGATGAAGATTATGAGTTTGAGTCCGATGGAGAGCAGGTCTTGAAGTGATATGGAAAAGAGGAGGAGTGATTGACTATTGATTTTGTGCTACTTAGTTTCATTTAGTTAATTGGTTTTGAACTTAGAGTGTCAAACTATTTGGTTTTACTTAGTTTCCATGTTTTTATTTGATGATTTGTGTTACTTATGTTATTCTACTTACTCATAACTTATGGAGGAAAGATAACATATATTTTAAAAAAATAACTAGCCGATTAATCCTCGATTAATTCCCGACTAATTCCCTAGTCTCTAATCGGTAGCCAACCGACCTGGGACCGACTAGCGACTTTTAGAACACTGGGAATTTGATAGAATATATAGACATGAACCACTTCGCGAAAAGAAAATGCAAGTAAACGACACACCTATATGTACGCTGAACAGCTTGTCCAGTATATGCGTTAGTTGCTGAGTGAAAATTTTCCCCATGAATTAAAACTCGAGTCGTGGCTATAGCATCAATCCCTGCCGTAACTGCATTCATGGAGTACTCAAGAAGTGACACAGGTACCTGCATATAAGGAGAATGAATGCTTCTTCAGGCTCATAGCTAATCATGTGTATGCTCCCAACTAAAGTGAGCACTTGCAATAGAAAAAAAAAACAGGATGAAATAAATATTGCAAGTTTTCAATTTCAAACCTTCACAATGAGATCAACTGCCTTATATGCTGAATCAACTGGCCCTGTTCCAACCGAACAAGCAATATGTTCTTGGCCATGAACATCAATTAGTTTAACGGTTGCCATTGAAAGACCGAGACTTCCACATGTAACCTGTACTAGGTAATAGGTCCTTTTCAATTGACCGACACTATTTATACCTCAAGCCCAACTGACTAATACAAAACCAAGCATAAAATGGAGTCCATACATACCTGTACATCTCCAAGCTTCCAAACAACTTGAGGCTGGAAAACTTCATCTGAGACCAGTGCTATTAGGTCATCATCAGTAATAGTCTGAGACACCAACAGAGAAATTAAACTTATCATAAACAGATATGAAATCGAGACAGGACTTTACAAAATTTATAACCAAATGCCTCACAATTCCAGTTCCTAAATCAATCGTAATTGGCTTTTGCGCATTATTGCAAACTGAATATTTTCACACTTTTATTTATGTTTGAGAGAGTGATTTAATGCACACAAACATTTGATTGTAACACAACCTACTACATAATTGCTGGTGTAATTGTTTGACTTTTAAATACAAATCCAATTTAGCGGGAAACAAATACGACATAATTTGTTAACAAGAATATGTAGCAGTCCACTGTGTTAAGTAAGAAAGTTTTTTTAACCGACAAATATGAGTGGAAAGAGATTTCAAAACAAAATAAGTATTATCAAGTTAGGTAGCACAAGTATCACCAAAATATTCATGATTATAAGTTAACCTTAAATCACTTCCAATTGCAAAAGAAGCCATTATGACTATTATACAAGGGTACCAAGCCCTTTTTCATTACAAGCTAAAAGCTTTCCTGTTTCAGGGAACTTGAACAATAAAGGGGAAATCCATTTATTCCAGCCATTTTGCACTTTAATGATAATCTTTTTATTTCCATGATCTGTCTTATTCTTCAGCTGTGCGTAATTCAAGACCTTATTTTTTTAAGGAAACTTCCATAAATAAAGAATTTGTTAATTTCATATTAACAATGAAATAGATTTCTTACATAACTCCATTTATATTATTTTGAGAAGTTCATCCATAGATAACAGAAGATAAATCATATAGTATTATTTTTCATTACCATCGGAAATTTCAATGCAAGAAAAAAGCATTTAACAACTACATCGGTAATTGTATGGATACAACAGTAAATGATGGCTCTTTGTTTCTCTAGTTGTCAATAAGATCATAACTTATCAGTGTGCGCTCTGATTGCACTATTATTCCATTCTCTGGCAATGACATAACTTGAAACGCAATAAAAACTTTATTAATAGCTGTGAAAGTATAAGAATTCCAATTCACCTTTTTCTTCTCAGCTACAGATTTAAAACTCCGAAACAGATCGTCAAATTCTTTTCCATCGATGTCATATCCCAGCTGAAAAGGCAATAAAGCAATGTTGTTAATTTATGGCATAAAAACAACAGAACTGATATTTGGTTCATAGATGACATCAGACCTCCAAAAGTTTAGATCTCAAAGCATGGCGTCCGCCGCACAAAAAATTAAGATAAGAAGCTTTAGAATTTTTCTGCTAGTTTGTTAGTCAGGAAGAGCGATGAACAGCCAAATATGCAAATTGCATCAAAGCCACAAAGAATATGGAATAAAGAAGTCATATCATGACATAGCAATTTGATTAGAACAAGTTCAAAACCAAACTTACAGGTTAGGGAAATACTTTATCACACAACTTATTTTGGAAGGATGGGGTTTGTTTGTTGGCGGCTGTTTGAGGGGGACCCAAAAAACACTGCTATCAGATAATGGTGCTTCTAGGAGATTTAAGCTTGTCCTCCTTCCCCCTTTAGCCCCAAACACCCAGAGTTGCCCATTTCCCTACTACAAGAAGAGCACCCTTATTCTGCGATCCTACATTTCTAAAGTGTGGATGTTGGGTCAAATTTACCAACAATTCGCAGATATGCAGATTCAAATCTCAATTCCTCGTAATCTGCAAGCTTTACCTTATGGTTTGGACATACGCCATATAAAAGAATATTTTATTTAATATGGGAAAAAGAGATTACAAAGCAGGTGATAGAAAAAATAGCTACTGGAATAATCACTTATGCTCTAATGAAGCACCGCCCACCAATCCTCAAGTAAATCTGACACTTGAACTACCCTGAAAGCTTCCATTGAGTAAGCCCAAAGAGAAGCAAAGAAAGAGACTTTGTCCCAAAGTAAACCAACATCCATAGCCCACCCAGAGGCATTTCTCTTCGTCCAAACACCAAACCCCCCACAAATGGTGATTACAAGCATAGTTGTAATCTTACGATATGCGATACGATACGTAGACAATTCGATACTCATCGCAGGGTAAATCTAAAATGACACCGTATCTTACAAGATTCAGTTACGATTCGATACGATTCTTACGAAACGATACAGTTGCACGATACTTTTTAAAGTTAGCAACCGACTTGAAAAATATTTTATGTAGAACCAAAAGTATAAAAACAAAACTTTTAAGCATTCTACCATTTCAAATGAAAAAGTTTTTTAGCATAAATATTTTTTATATCGCTTGATGAGCCTTTAATCACTTTTTAGAGTTTTATATCTTCTTTAGAATATCGTTCTATTTTTCTCACGTCACTTTCTATAAGCAGTTGCATAAATCTCCACTTGTTAATGTGAATTATTATCTTTTGTTTTTATAGATAAAAGGTGAATCTGAATTTCCGTTTTCTCTTGTTACGCTATAAAGATTATTAAAATAATATAGAATAAATCAGAGTATTTTGGCTACTATCTAACTATAAAATTTATTTTTAGTCTATTATAATATTTACTTGAGTACTTTTATATATAGTCAAGCTAGTATTATTGATTGTCCAATAAATTGCTTGTTTTATATGTTTAAATATATATTACCACATTTTTCATTTCATTTCCATATCGTACGATACGATTCACGATACGATACATGAAACACGATATGAGGGTTTTCAATACACGATACGATTCACGATTTGACGACTATGATTACAAGGACTTATGGAGAATTTAATGTCAAGTAGAATTCTATATGTTGGTTGAGTTTTAGATTGCGACGAAAATATGAGCGCATAATGATAATTAAAGGCCAAAATCACACAACACACGTAATAAAATTTTAAAAATAAAAAATGCCAACCCCAATAATGCAATAATTTATGTCCTCAAATTTCAAAAATAAATCTTATGACCTTAGTTTAGTAAATACTCTCGCAATGCTCTCGACTCTATAATTAAGAATTAGCACAAAAGCCCCAGCAGTGTATCATCCAAAGGGAGGCAAAGAAAAGGAACACCCTACCAAATAACATAGAGAAATTTTCGTACTTAAAAAATCTGGAGTTACAAGTCCATACATCCCATATGATTGCAAATAGCACACAAAACCACAAAATTTTATTAATTTTCCCTCTGCCAAACCCCAAAATCTCAAAGTAAATGAACATCTTCGAATTTGACAGCAGATCCTAGATTATTCAAAAATTCTACAGAAAACCACATACATTTTCCATAATTGCCCTATCAAAAAAAAATATTGTATGTCCAAATTTTCTCAAGGGAAGCTGTCCAGGCAAAACAAAATTCAAACTTCCAATCCCTAAAATTAGCTTGCTTCCACCAAATCTTAGGAGTTATATTGTAAGGATTTGGTAACGGCCGAATTAAAATAACTAGAAGTTGGATCACATTCATGTTGAATCAAAAAATAGGGTTATGATGTATAAATAGTGTGTGGTATATCTTGGATTACGTCAGAGAAGAAAACCTTACAATGTTCCAAAAACAAAAGACTACAATACCCTAGAACATTCTCTGTAAAAGAAGATCCATCCTTAACCCTAAAACCTTTGTATTATACATACATATTTTCTAGTTTTGTTCCCTAAACCTCATTTGCTTTGCACCTAACCACAACAGTAATTTTTTTCAGTTTCTTGATTTCAGCCATTGCAAATCCAGTTTAATTTACCTTTGCATTCTTGCAAAATTTCCTATGAAAACACTCCCACTACCATCATCGCTTTCACTGCTTCTCACATTACTATGGGTGAAAATCCAATAACAATTCAATGCCCAAAAATATCAAGACTAACATATAGTGTACAAGTATGTATAAGGAAATATAAGATCTGTGCAAATTAAAATATGAGTAAATGACCTATAAATAAATATGAGTGTATAAACAGATATTTACAGGTTCTCTCTTTTTCCTTTTTAGTCTGAGAACATTTAAAAGTTGAAAGACAAAAATAAAAAATAATCTGAAAGGCATCACATCAAGTAGAAACTTTATAGTCCATACCTAAGTTTTCCAAGGACAATATCAGAATCATCAGAACGATGGAGCCCAATATCTTCAGGAGACATAATCTCATACGTATTTTTATGTTTAAGCATTCCATCCTACAAGACGTAAAGCACGAGGCAACAGTGTCATTAAGTGTTATTCAATTATTAGACACGAGAAAAAGCATGAAACTTAGAACTTTTCTATATTCAGTGTTTGAGTAAGGAGAGAAACTTGAGTAACTACAGGAAAAACATTTTATAAAAACTAATATATGAACATAATGAGAATAAAACCATATACAGTCAACTATCAATATGCCATAAAATATAAACATTGTCAATAAGTATAAGTGATTAATTATTAGTTAACTTTAGGTTGTTATAAGATTAGGTTTGTTTAGTAATAGTACTAGTAGTCTACTAGTGTTTGGTTATAAGCATATTAGCAGGGTACTCAAAAATAAGTGTAACTACACTATTATGCAAAATTGATAATGAAAGGTATCTTCTGAAAATTCTCTCTAAATTCCTAGTCTTCCATCTCTGAATCTCTTCCATTTGACCTTTATTTAATTCTGATTCCTTTTCTTCTACATTTTTTCTTAATCTAGTTTAATAATCTTAAATAATAAAAAATTCAAGACAGTTACACAGTAGAAAAGGATTTTTTTTAAGCGAAAACATCAACCAAACACAGAAATTGAACTTTTGAGTAAATGTTTATGGAGAATATCAAAGAGCCTAAAATTTCCGAGTCTAAGATGGGAATAAGTAACATATTGACAATTCCAACTACATATCACTGGGAACAAAACTCTGAACACGAAAGTGCAGGCTCAGGTTGCAAAACAACTACATCTAAAATTTCACAAAAGGCAAGAATATATCCAACACACTATACTGAACACCCAATTCTGGACTCTCGAGCAATATTTATTTATTTTATATGAAAATGATATTGGCAAAAAGGCAGCTAGGGCGTGCACTCATATATACAAATGGAGGAGATACAAAAAAGCAGGATAAATACAAGAACTACACCATCACCTAGGCAAAACTTTGATAAGAAATTGATAAAAGCAATTGGTGAATCATGAAACACCTCATTCTTCCGAAAGAATAAAATACCCAAGAATAAGTATTTGATATACATAACAGTAAGAGCCTTAACTATATAAGGAATATTTAGAAAGAGCCTTAACTACATATGGAAAAAAAGCCTACATAAAGATTATTATAGGGTAAATTACCTTTGCCAAAGCCTGCATGATACAATGGTAAATCCTACCATGCCATCTAAGAGAAAGGTACGATCAGGGGTCCCAATCAGGGGTTTAATTGCACCAGTTAAAAAGCTACAAAAAAAAAAACTTGCATTGCTGTTCGCTTTTTTGTGCTGCCATGGAAAAGCTCAGGATGCCAAGTCCTTAGACTGCGGGTTCAACTCACAAATCAGCCACATTAGACAAACACAGCTAAAGCTTGCATCATATTTGTGTCCACTAAACCTAAATTAATTAGTCGGGTAAAAACCTGCACACCCATACTACTTGAAAGAATAGTCGCATGAACCATAAGCAAAATATTCATGACTCTATTATCCATTCTATCAATATAAAAATTTGAGAAAGAAACTATTCAAGTGTCCACATTGTTAACATAAGTTACAATATCTTTATTTCAGTATTAGCACAACCGTAGGATCCTGAGTGGATATTCATGACTATATATATATATATATATATGTGTGTGTGTGTGTGTGTGTGTGTGTGTGTGTATGTGTATATGTGTATATATAAGCATGTAGGATTACGCTAGCCTCGTAAATATCATCACTTGATGAAATGTGTTCCTCAATGAAACTATCTACCGAGCTCGCTCACATTTTCTAAAAAGAATGAGAAACATGAATTATAGATTAGATAATGTTATCCACTTATTCAACAATTTCAAGGAAGAACCACAGACCCACCAAAACTATTCATGAACCGTGATTCAACCATTGCTCTAAATATAGGAATGTGAATGTTAAAAGAAACAATTGAGACTTGAGAGTGGCGACGTTACTTCATCATCATTAATTTTTCCTTAGTTTTTGGCTCATTGTTCTTTCCTTATTTTTTCACTTGATAAATAATCCTCATTGGTCGTTATGCTCATCATAATTTGTACATTTCCCTATCACAATAGAATTCCAATTGCAGGAGACCCTAAACTATGTAATCAGATGGAGGTGCTAATTTAAATTGGGGTTTTTATGTAAAATAATCCAAAGTTTTGCTATCGATTCTGCAGCTTTCAAACTTTCTTTAGGAACCACTATCAAATGGATAAGTGGTGCACTTCTTTGAAGCTTAACCTACACAAACAAATACATGAGACAAACAGAAATGATCTCTAGGTCCTCCCTCCCCGTAGTTCAAGCACAATTATTTTGATCAGCATTAAAAATTAGTCATTCAAAACACTTGTAAGCTCATTTGATAAATTGATTTATACTCTTTATCTAATCTTTTCCTACCGTACTCCAAAACCCCCATCCTTTCTTCAGAGGTAGGAGATAATATCAGAAGAATGATCAACTAATGAGAATACTGAATAGTTCAGTCAACATAACCACAGTATACTGGAAGCACAAATTGCAGATACATTGATGCATAACATTAAACCAGTGTTCGAAAAGTCGGCCTAGTCGGCGACTAGGTCGGGGTCGGAGCCTCAACGAGTCGACTAGGGCCTAGTCCTTTGATTTAGTCACTGGCCGACTTAGGTGCTATTTGTTTACATCTGATTACCTCTTAATGGACTGTCTCTAATTCGCTAAGAGGCATGATGTTGTTTTTTTGTTACATCTGAATGTCTCTTAATCGGTAAGACAGAAAATGAAATTTTAATAATTAAGAGGTACCTCTTAATGAAATTTTTTTGATAATTTTTTTTATATAAATATATTCAACAATATTATGCACTCATTTTTATTAAATTGATTATTTTAAAATTATTAAATAAAATTTTACCCTTTAAAATGATAAAATAGTGTCATTAAGAGACAACTTACTTTTTAGTTATCAAACAATTTTTTAGATTCAGACATCATAACCATTCAAATGATCTAATTTATTAAGACATGTCATTCAGATCTTAATTCCCAAGTTTATCAAACACAACCTTAGTCGGGTTCCAGTCGGCGACTAGTCAGTAAAGTCGCTCAGTCGGAGTTAGAGTTGCACAAATGGCCTGCGGCCTGTGACCTGGCCTTGGTCCGGCCTGGTCAAAGCCCGGCCTAGTCAAGGCTTGAACTGGTCAGGCCCGGCCTGCAGGCTGCTAACAGGCCTCACTTTTTTGGCACATATCCGGCCTGGCTTGGCCTTCTAAAAAGCCCGAATTGGCCTGGCCTGAGGCCTGATCCGACCTGAAGCCTGAACCGGCCTGAGGCCTGGCCTGGCCTGTCGTTTCAAGTTTCCCACTCCTGCACAGCTGCACTCCACGTCTCCACCTATGAATCTGTGACTGTGAGGCTGTGATTGTAAAATGTGAATGGCTGCCTCATCCTTTTAACGTGCCTGACACCTGCCTATATTTTCTTTATAAAAATCATGTTTTGATACTCGTATGTTTTTTTACTGAGAAGTATAGTATATATGGTGTTGAATTAGTAGTAGTATTTTTTACTCATGCAAATGATATAACTTAAAAGTCTCCACTTAATTCAATTAGTAGATGTGATTCATAACCAATAATTAAAAAATTTAGCTGGTGTAAGATTATGAGTACTTGATTACACGGAAATTGATTTAATTTCTTTTTAATAAAAATATTGATGAATGATAAGAATGGGAATAATTTAAACAGGGTTTGATCACTGGAGTGGTCAGTGGAGTATATCAATATAGCTAGCTACCCCTACCCATCTTCTTCTGAGTTGCCAACAAATAAAGGTCTAATAGACAAGAATCATCAAACAGTGAAGTCAAACTGTTCACTGATTGAAAAGCAACGGTCAAAAAATAAAAAAAAGATGAGTTGTCTTATCAAATTGTATACTAGTTGTCTGCACAAGCTGCTAACTGACAATTGACAAAATAGAAAAAATAAAGCACTTTTATTTTTTGCTTCTAAACAGTAAAGAAACGGATAGTGTGCACTGTACAGTATTATTTTTTAAACAAACGGTTATATTTTGTTTCTATAAAACTCATTTCATTAATCGCACAAATATTCACATGCCAACCTCCTGCAATCTGTTCTCTCCCCAACTTTCATTCTTGATCAATATTCTCTTTATTCATAATTTTCACATCTCTCTATTTAGTATTTTGATTTTCTCTGATAATTACAAACTTCAATTATTATTATTATAATTTTTAATTTGTATTATTATTACATTTTTATTATTACAATACAATGGATCCCTCCGACTCCAACACTCCACAAATGCCGTAATTTATTCAAAACGATCCAAATATCATTATGCCTGAAAGTGTCGTTGCGAGTTCGAGTACTTTATTTCCACGTCCTACCGGTGAACAAAGCAAACGTACAGCGACTATTTGGGAACATTTCATCGAAGTGTGGGCTGCCGAATGTGTTAAAAAAGCTCAATGCAAAATATGTAACGCCTTATTTGGTACTAAAGGCAATAACACATTACAACGACACTACCATTCGTGTTTGCAAAAGCATAAACTAACCGATGAAAGCTCTCAAGCACAAATTGATCGTTCCGGTCACAATTGGAGTTATGATCAAATACTACAGAAAGAGTGGCAAGCCAAACTAGTGATCGAGAAGGAGCTCCCGTTCAAATTTTTGACGATGTGCGATGTACCAATTACATTCAAGGCGCATTGCAACCGAAATATAAAGTAGAATGACTACTAAACGTGATTCAATTAAATTATATAATAAAGCTAAAAAGGAACTAATTGAATATTTTGAAAATTTTGACGGAAAAATTTGTTTAACTAGTGATGTTTTTGGTCTGCTGATCATCAACCCGGAGTTAGCTATATTTGTATTACTGCTCATTGGATAGATTCTGAAATGCAAATGCAAAAAAGAATTATAGGATTTGAATTTTTTGAATTACCTCATACTGGTCAAAAAATATATGCTCAAATTATGTCTGTTATTTGTACTTTTAAAATTAAAGATAAAATCACGAGTATTAGTTTAGATAATGCAAGCTATAACACTAGTGCTATTAACATGTTAAAAAATGATTTAATGCCTGTAGTAAATGGTGCATTTTTTCATGTTCGATGCGTATGTCATATAATAAATTTAATTGTTCAATCCAGATTCAATTACTTACAAGCTTCAATATATAAAATTCGTGTTATGATTAATTATGCTTATGGTTCAAATAGAAGAATTCAAAATTTTAGAAATTTGTCATATAAGAGGAGAAAAATTTAAAAGAGCAAAATTTGATAATAACACTAGGTGGAATAGTACATATGATTTGTTTAAAGATGTCTATAAACGTAAAAATATACTTATAGAGTTTTATAATACACACGCTGATCATGAATTAATAAATCAAGATTGGGATCTACTTGGTCAACTTTTAAATATTCTTAAAGTTTTAAAAAAACACACAAAAATATTAAGTGGTGTTTATTATCCTACAATTCATCATGTTCTGTTTGCATGTTCAAAAATAACAAATATGTTTCAAGATTTTAAGTATGATCCTTTTTGGGCTAACCTTATTTTGTCAATGGAGGAAAAATTTAAAAAATACTTTGAAGACATGCCAACTGTTATTACTTGTGCGGCTGCATTAAACCCAATTATAAAATTACAAGGTGTAGAAAGCATTTTAGAAGATATTGTAGAAAATATGGGTAGTACTAATATTGATTATATTAAAAGAAGTTTTAATAATACATTTACTGAATTTTATAAACAATATGAATCTATATATTCTACATCTATACATGCACCACCCCCTGCCCCTTCATCTTCAAAATATGCATCATTATTAAAATCACTATCCAAGAAACCAAGAACTTCAACACACACAAGTAGTTTAAACGAACTTGGTTTATATTGTAGTACTGATTTTAGGAGTTTCATGACTGATCAAGAATTTGAAAATTTTAATATACTCGCTTTCTGGGAAAAACATAAGCGACAATTTCCTACTTTGGCTATGATGGCCCGTGATCTACTAACTATCCAAGCTAGTACCGTAGCTTCGGAATCTTGTTTTTCTTTAACTGGCAGGGTATTAGATGAAAAAAGAAGCAGACTTAGTCCAAAATCGTTGGAAATATGCATTTGCTATAGAGATTATCTTGCCGCGCAAAGAAGAGTACAAAACGTAATAGATGAGCAAGATAGCTCGGACGATCTCGAAGTCGAAGCAGAAACTGCCGAAAGTGCAAATATATAAAGGGTGGAGATATATTTTATGAAGATTCAAAGACATATTATTTGAAGATTTGAAGACAAATATTTGTAATAGACTCATTCTTGATTATTGTTTAAGTTATACTTTAAAGTTATAAACTTATACTTATTCATCAAATTATTAATTCAATAAACTAATTTTTTTTTACTTATAATTATAATTTGTAAGTAGTATTGTTGTAACTTATAAGTTGTAAAATATTACTTTTAATTAATAAATCAATCAAGTTTGAAGTTTTAATTTTTTATTCTTAATTTTTTGTAAGTATACTTAGTTAATTAATATACAAAAGAAATAAAGCAAGTGTTCTTTCAAAAAAGAGATAAATTTAAGATACCCACAATAAACTTGGCCCAGTATAGCCACATGCAAAAAAATTACATGATACTTGGCCAGTTGGCCCCCAATTTTCTAGTTCTATATTATGTAAATTGTAATACTGTGGCAACGAATATAGCCACATGCAAAAAACTTGGATTGTTCATTGATGCTTTCTTGAATTGTAATA
The DNA here is from genome assembly GCA_016801055.1 of Panax notoginseng. Lineage (NCBI taxonomy): Eukaryota > Viridiplantae > Streptophyta > Magnoliopsida > Apiales > Araliaceae > Panax > Panax notoginseng. The sequence goes on from CM029012.1 coordinate 74,776,492, forward strand.
GTGAAGCTGGCATGTGGTCACATCATAAATATAACATCATTTTGACTTTTGTAGCAAGAGAAACATACGCATCAGTGCATCACAAACTTACTTTATACTCAAGGCCCAGTCGGCTAGTCAGAATCAGAAGTGCAGGGTCAGACCGGACCAGCCTGGGCCTGGCCCAAGGCCTGGCCGGGCCTGGACTACAGGCCTAAACAGGTCAAATTTTTGTTGAGGAAGCCTGGCCTGGCCTGGCCTTGAAGGCCCAAAGTCAAGTACTGGCCTGACCTGGTCAACGGCCAAGGCCTGGCAGGCCCAGGCCGAACCAGGTCGGGCCGGCCTGTTGTGCAACTCTAGTCGGAGTAAATCAAAAAATCAGAACACGTCGGGGAAAATCGAAAAAAATGGGAGCGAATAAGGTCATTCTACCTAAAAGAAATAGAAATATGCGAGAACTAGATGAAAACGAGTTTGTGTCCGAAGTTGATGACAACAAAAAGGAAGATGAGGATTATGAGTTTGAGTCCGATGGAGAGCAAGTCTTGGAGGATATGGAGAAGAGGAGTGATTGACTATTGATTTTGTGCTACTTAATTTCATTTGGTTAATTGGTTTTGAACTTAGAGCGTCGAACTATTTGGTTTTACTTAGTTTCCATGTTTTTGTTTGATGATTTGTGTTATTTATGTTATTCTACTTACTCAAAACTTATAAATGATGAAGGAGAATATATATTTTTTAAAAAATTGAAAATCCGACTAGCCCATTAATCCCCGACTAATCCCCTAGTCTCTAATCGGCAGCCAACCGACCTGGGACCGACTAGCGACTTTTAGAATACTGCATTAAACCAATTGCAACCATAAAACCAACCTGATGGATTCCACTTTCATGAGCAAAAGCATTAGCTCCAACAATAGCCTTGTGTGGTTGCACAAGAAGTCCGCTGTATTCTTCCACCTAGATAAATAACAAATAAATTGAATTAGAGAAATCAATTGTTTTTAAGGGGGGAAGAAGACACAAAGTAAGTATACCATTTTGCTAGCCATCACAATGTGTTTAGTATCGATCCCGGTATAAAGACCGCCCAATACTTGCTCACCTCGACATTTAAATGCCATAACGACCTACATTAGAAAGAAAGAAAAGTAGCATCTAAACTAGCAATGGAGTGACATAAAACAAAGATCCAAGGATATAAATGAAAGCAATTATAAAATATAAAAGAAGAATTTACAAATTTAATGCAATGTGTTGCCAAGGTCATCATCTAAGTTGACTCAGATCACCATAACAAACATGAACAACATGCAATATTCTTATTGTATGAGTTCCATGATTCAAGAAGAACACACCATAACAGCATAACCAAATTGTCAACTCATGTTGACTCATACTTTGAAGTTTGAACAACGCGTAAACACAAAACAATTTTACAAACACTCACCTCCTCCAAAGAAGCATTGCCAGCTCTCTCACCGATGCCATTGATTGTTACATCAACTTGTCTCGCTCCTGCACATGCCCCCTAGTTGCAAATGGGCAAACATGTCAGTGAAACTCAACCTGCTGACCACTCCAACATATACTTCACAAATTCAACTGCATACCGCTAAAGTATTGGCAGTAGAAGAAAGGCCAAAATCATTTGGCAATGTGTCGAAATGATGACATTTTCAATACCAGGGGTGTTGGCTTTTATGTCAGTAATTAGTTGCCCAAACTCATTAGGCATAGTATAGCCAACAGTGTCAGGGATATTAAGAGTAGTAGCCCCGGCTTTAATAACTTCCTTAAAAATGTGATACAAAAATTCCCCTTCAGACCTGGTAAAAAAATGAGATGTTGACATGAACCTGTACTTTTGTAAGCAGCTCTTGGATTTTGTGGGAATTAAAACTCACATACTAATCAATCATATGTACCAAGTGTATTACAGCAGAAGAATCATTTATTATTCCAGATTTTATCCGTAACCTTCAATTACAATTCAGATCAATCATTTAACAGAAAGTAAATCAAGATCTAAACTATACAGATTTCCTACATTAAACTTCATCATCCCATAAAAACTAGCAACTTAAAACAGTCAAGTCTTATTTTCAGCTTGCATGGCCTTGTGTTTCAACAAAACAGACCATAAGATGAGAATATTACAATATCATACTATTCGTTTTCTTATCTTAAATTTTCTCATCAAACAAAGCTAAAACAATACTACGCTGTTTTACCGAAAAGAGCCCATGTAAAATAACAGAAATTTTTAAACAATGTTTATAGTTTTTCTGTTTTTGATAAAAAAGCAAACTTAGTTAGTCAAAGAAGCCTAAGATCAATTGGCTGAGCCATCACAACTTCTGTCAAGAGGTAATTGGTTTAGTTCCTGTCAAGTGCCGGTATTTGTTCCAACATGTAGGCACTTCTTCTGCTTTATGTGGATTGTTATTCCACCATGTGTGGATTTGGTTTCCCATTATATATGTACTTTTATCCACTAGATGTGGGCTTACTCTCTCATTAAAGGTAAGATTGTGTAGTTTATTACTGATGTAATCTAAGGGGAGGGCTGCCCCCATTGTCTCAAAAATAAGAAAATCAAACTCTTAAAAAGATTTGCATTCTAAAACTTTCACCTCAGAACCAAAGAACCTTTAAAGTACACATTTTGTAACAATACAGAATTCTGATCCTGACTATATAAATTGATAATTGAAGAACTGTTAAAAACAGATCTTAATTTTTTAAAGAACTTTAACCAAATAAGTAGCACAAAAACAGAAAAAATAACAAATCTTCCATGTGACAATAAAAAAAGAAAAAGGAAACGTATTTATTGTATTAAAAAGAAGACATGAATCTTTTTATGGGAAGTAATTTCGCTCACACATTTGGGGCTTCCTTCTCAAATATCAAAAATTTTAAGAAAACTTTAATATAACATTATTAATCATAATAGTCAAGATCACAAGTATTGTATTTCCAATTAAATGTTAAGAGCCTGTTCGGCAGTGACTTATAAGTTGGTCAAATTTTAGAGAGAGAAAAAGACTTGAATACCTTCCAGCATCTTCAGGACTAAACTCAACATCATCACATCCCAAACTCCGAGCATACGCCACCATACTCCGTGATTTCTCCACCACCTCCTCCTTCGATTTCTTCAACTTATACTTCATATGAATCTCACTCGTAGCTATAAATGTATGAATTCTTGGCTTCTTCGCATACTTCACTGCTTCCCACGCCGCATCAATGTCCTTCTTATTACACCTCGCCAATCCGCATATCACCGGCACATGACCCCCTTCCTCTTCATTCCCATTGCCAACTTCCTTAGCGATCAATTTCAGCGATCAATTTCACCGCCTCGAGATCAGCCTCGGAGGATGCAGGGAATCCGGCCTCGATTATGTCGACGCCGAGCTTCGCCAGCTGCCGCGCAATGTCCAGCTTCTCCTTGGTGGTCATGGTGGCTCCGGGCGATTGCTCGCCATCGCGGAGGGTGGTGTCGAAGATTCGGACGTAATGTGGGTCCGGGATATGGTTGGGGATATATTGAGGCCTGCGGGTGGGAGATTGTAAACAGCAACGGATTATGGCGGCGGAGGTGGTGGCGTTGGGTTATTTTGTGGGTTTGAAGTGAAAAAGGGAGCGAATTGGAGAATTTGAAGTGAAGGAAGAGGTGGTTGGGTAGAAATTAGGGTTTGATAACATAGTAGTCGCCATGGGAGAGATTAGAGAGAGAACGACTGATACTGACAAAAGTAAACGCAGAAATGAGGAGAGAGATTTTGAGAAGAGGGGGCAGTGGGTTTATGATTTAGATAAAGGTTAAACCCTAGGATATATAAGAACCGGTTGTGTCCCGGCGTGCGACACCGGAATTTATCCCAAATTTTATACGGTTTGATTTACGAGTGAGCCTAAAATTTAAAATTTTATATTTTATTAGATAGATGTATGCTATTAATAGTTAGTTTATTACTACTAAATCATCAAATAATTAATAAGATGTTGAATTTTATTTAAATATTATTTAATTATTTAACAAATAGTAAGAAAATTTAAAATTAGTTTTTCATAGTGTTTAAATCTAAAATTTAGAATCAATATCCAATACATTGTTACTCACATGTTCAAAAATTAAATATATAATTTGACTTTAAGGTCAAATGACAGATATTAAATTTTAAATTGATACGAATATATTTAATTTTAATTAATACAATTATTATAATTATAAAATATATAACAAAAACTACTAATCACAATATTTATTTCATTTTAAATTTTTATGAGTCATACTAATTTTGAATTTTAATAAGTTGTCCTTTGACCATAAAAATCAAATTATATATCTCTAATCTTCTAAATATTACTCTCCCCGTCCGTTAATATAGGATGTTTTAGAGTGTTGCACAAGAATTATGATAATAATTGAAAAATATTAAATATGGTATCAATTATCTATAATACTCTTAAATAATATTTTATCATAGTTATCTGATACTCTCTCACACATATTTTTTCATAATTTTCTCCTAAAAAAACTCATTAGTCTCATTTACTCATTGGTCTCTCTCCATCCCCATAAAACAACTTTTCTAATTCTTTAGTTTATCAAAAAATTAGTTAGAGTAATAAGGGGTAATTTTGAAAAAATTATGACCAATTCTTCTAAATTTTAATCAACGTCAAATAATTATGGAAAATTGAAAAACTGTAAAACGTCTTATATTAAAGGACGGAGGGAATAGTACTATAATTAACAATAAATAAGACAAGTAATTATAATTAATAATTCACAAAATCTGCCAAAATGGAATGATAATTCAATATCAAATACCTATAACTCTATAATTAGAATGATAGTTCAGTATCAAAAAGGAAAAACAAGAACTTCCTCCGGGCCTTTAAGCTGCACCAAGTGACTTAAATGATACTCCATCTGCTATAAAATTAAACATACATTTGTAAAAGGTAAAAATAATTTTATATTCTCATATATAACCTTAATATTAACTATGAATTCGGTTGTGGGCTTGTGGTGGTATAATATTAAAAATGAATGTGAAGAAATAATGACAAATTACAAATATTATGTCACTTTATAATTCTAACAGTTGGCGCAGTGGTTCAAGGTCGTTTTGGGATGAACGGTAAACTCGGACATCTTAGGTTCAAGCTGGTTCAAAAAAAAGGTTGGTCCAGGCTGCTGATTAGTTCGACTGCGATTGGAGAACCACAGTATCAAAAAAAATATCACTTTATAGTTTTAAAATAAAAATGTATTCTAATTTTGAAATGAATATTTAAAAAAAATCTCTAATTTTAGAATCGAGAAAATAGTTCGATATCTTTTATTCTCCCTTCTAAAATAAAATTTTGTCATCATGTCATTCTTTGCTAGAAAGCAGTTTGAGAATGTAATCTAATGGCATGTTGCTTTTCGATATTGTTTAGAATTTTTTTTATGACAAAGAATTTTGTTTATTTTTGTAATGTTAACATTAGTCTATTGGAGAGGCAGATCTTTTGCCCTATTTTGGTGCTGCAATCTGGGAGTTAAAATTGTTAGTAATATATATACTCTAAGGTTTTAATGATGACAATGTTTATATGGGCTAAATTATTTTTATTGGCTTATAATTTTATTTAGTCATGTTAAATATTTTGCATGGGTTATTGCATGAAAGGATTCTGCAGGTTGTCACCTGATTCAAAGTTTTTGGAATATAATATTTATATGATTATTTTGTTGTGAGGACTTATTCTAATGTGAATTGGAGAAGTTTAAGGAAATTGAAAATCAGGTATTTGATTTTTTTTTTAACAGGTATGTGCGAGCTGGATTTTATATCTAATTTGTTTTAATTCCTTATTTGATGGGTTATATTCTTCCAATATAGATATAGATATTATCTGTTATATAATGTATTACCAATTTACGTGTCTTTAATATTTTTAGGAATTGGTATATCTATGGACTCTTATTTAAAATGGAACAACAGTTATTTTTTTGGAGTCTTGCTAACAGCAGTTGTTGTTTTGAAGGAAACTTGTTAACAGTCAATTGGACTCTTTCAACTAGTATTTGGATTTTATTTGACTACTTCATGGAAGTAATCCCTTATCTACTAAGGCTGCTATTTCAAAAGTAATAAGTTGTTGCTGGAAGAATTGGTTCGTTACTTTTCATAGCCGTTGGTCTCTTCTTTATATAAACTGTTTTGCTCGGCTTCATGAAGAGAGACAAGACTGCAGAACATAAACTTCAAGAGAGCTATCTGAGATAATCATTCTTTTAGTCTTGGGTTACAGTGCTCATATATTCCTTCTTTCATATCTATTGTAACCATAGTACAAGTCTAGGTTGGCTTGGGATTTTTTTTTTTTTAGTAATATTCAGTCTGTACAACGAAGCTATCAAAGTCTCAGAGGTGAGAGGTGTTGCAGAGGTGCAAAAGGGGCAGAGGTGTCCAATCGATCGTCGTTGTAAACAGGGAGTTATTTAATTTGTAATTGCTGAGTATTATTTTAATAAAGTGAGTCTCCAATCCTAGTTGGGATTGGACGTGGATTAGGCTACTAGACTAGAGGATAGGGGCTGAACCACGTAAAAAATCTCGGTGTGATTTATTTTTCGTGTTTCTGTTTTTTAAGCTTTATATTCTGCTGAGTTTGGTTTTCGTTGGAGTAATTTTATACTAATACGGACAGGTATTAGCTGTCCGTTTTTAACAGTTAAGAATATAACTAATACGGACAGGGTTAGACCGTCCGATTATAGTCTGCTATAGTTATCTTTAAAAATTGGCCACTGTAGATCACGTCTAAGTACTTACACCTATTCACCCCCCTCTAGGTGTGCTTTATTATAGAATTACATTTGGTATCAGAGCAAGGCTCTACTAATATTGATCTTTGCAGGTCATAGGGAAAGATCCTATGGCACACCTCAGTTTTCAAGAAGGTCAATCAACAAGCCGGCCACCTTTGTTGCTCGGAAGTGAAAACTTCAACTTTTGGAAGTTTAGAATGATGATCTATCTCAAACGAGACCCATGGGAACGGTGGGTTGTTCAAAATGGCCCTGTCATTCCAAGAAATGATGACGGAAACCCTAAGACTCTCATGGAAATGGATTCAAATGAATCATACATGGTATCCTACGACTCCAAAGCCATGAACACACTACTAAGTGGGATGATTCAAGCTGAAATTGACAAAGTTTCTGCATGCACCACTGCTAAAGAAATATGGGATACAATCATCATGAGCCATGAGGGAACTATTAAGGTAAAAGAAGTCAAATTAAGTATGCTAATGCAAGATTATGAGCTTTTCAGGTTAGAGAAGAATGAATCTATCAAAGAAGCTCAAGCTAGATTCCTCACTCTTATGAACTCTCTAAGTATGCTCGGTCGGAAAATTGATCAAAGGGAGATAAATAGAAAGATACTTAGAGTCATGCCCAAACGGTTCGCACCAAAAGTTACAACTCTTCAAGACTCAACTACAATCGGCACGATGGAAACTCTAACTCTATTTGGAGAACTTGAAGAATTCGAAAATCAACTAAAGAGGTATGATGAAGAAGATGAAGGACCTAAAAGGAAGACCTTAGCTCTTCAAGTTGAAAGCTACATAGAAGGTGATGATGAAGATTCCGATGAAGAAATAGCTATGATGTCCCGAAAATTGAGAGAGCTGATTAGAAAGAAGAATAAATCAAAATTTCAAGGCAAGTCATTCAACAACAAGAAAGACGCACAGCAAAAGTCACAAGAAGATACCTGTTTTGAATGTGGAAGGCCCGGACATTTCAAGAGAGACTGTTTCCAATTAAAAAGGAAGAACAAAGCAAGCAATTCAAAAGGAAAGGCATTAATGACATGGAGCGATGATGAGCCCTGTCATGAAGAGCAAGAAGATGAAACTGCTCAACTGTGTTTCACTGGACTATGCAATCAAGAATCATCTGAGGTAAACTCTGAACTTGGTGATATTACTATTTTTGATTATCTAGTTTTAAAGAATGAAAATATTCGTATTAAAGAAAAAAATGCTCATTTAAAAAATTGGATAAATGATTTAATGAAAGAGGTAGAAACATTAATTGAAGAAAAACAAGAAATAGTTAAAGATTGCACATCAAGTGAAGTATCTAAGTTAAATGCTAAAATTGATTATCTTGATAACTATAATAAAATTCTATATAATCGTGCAAACAAATTAAATGAAGAATTTAATGATCTTAAAAAGGAAAATGATGTTTTAAAAGAAAGTTTGAAAATGAGAGATACTTGTATTGATGCTTTTAATGATGGAAAAATAATAAACATGCAAAATAATAATGAGGAAGAAATAATTTCATTGAAAAAGGATCTTGCAAAATTTGTTCAAGGGGAAGAGAATTTAAATATAATGTTAGGTGCTCAAGGTCAAGTCTAGATAAACAAGGAATTGAGTACAATCTTGTTAAGAACATTACAAGCACTACTAATAAAATTAGAGTAATAAATAATAAACCAAGGAACAAGCCTCTTTATTGCTCACCTTTTGTTACTTGCAAAAAATGTGGTTTAAAAGGACATTTTGATACAAACTGTAATGAAATTAAAATAAAACAAGTGTGGGTAAAGAAAAGAGATTTAATTGCTACTAACAATACCGGACCCAAACAGATTTGGGTACCAAAACGATGAGCTACTTCTCTGTTTTGTAGGTGTGTTTAAAAGCTAAAGTACCATCACATAAATGGGTGCCAGATAGTGGATGTTCTAGACACATGACGGGTGATAGTACTAAATTCATCTCACTGACTATTAAGAAGGGAGGAACTGTTACCTTTGGAGACAACACCACATGTCAAATCGTCGGTAAAGGTAAAATTGGAAATGGTAAGGTTTTCATTGATAATGTTCATTGTGTTGAAGGATTAAAATATAATTTAATTAGTGTAAGTCAACTAATGGATAGTGGACATAAAGTAATTTTTGAAAAAGATAAATGTGCTATTATTCATGCTTCTCACAATGTTCCTTTAATTGCTCAAAGGGAAGGTAATATTTATACAATTAATTTTGAAAATCAAAATGAAGATATTTGCCTAACTGCTATTCAAGATCAAACTATTCTGTGGCATAGAAGGTTAGGACATGTGCATATGGAATTGATTAACAAATTAGCTACCAAGAACCTTGTCAAAGGATTGCCAAAGCTAAAATATGAAAAGACAGGAATTTGTAATGCATGTCAATTAGGTAAGCAAGCAAGAAATTCCTTTATCAGCAAAAATCAGGTATCAACTTCTTTACCTCTTCAATTATTGCACCTTGATTTGTTTGGACCCGAGAGATATGCTAGCTTAGGAAATAATCATTATGCTTTTGTTATTGTTGATGATTTTTCAAGATTTTCATGGGTTTTATTTTTGAAAACTAAAGACCAAGCTTTTGCAGAATTTGAAAAGCTTATAAAGAATGTTGAAACAAAACACAGCCTCAAGCTAATTGGTATTCGGAGTGACCATGGTGGTGAATTTGGAAAAGACTTTATACCATATTGCAGTGAGAAAGGTGTTACACGTGAATTTTCTGCACCAAGAACACCACAACAAAATGGTGTAGTGGAACGCAAAAATCGTACTCTTCCAGAAACTGCAAGAACGTTACTTCAAGAAAGTAAACTGCCTAAAAAATTTTGGGCAGAGGCTGTAAGTGTGACAACCCCAAAATAGGTCCATTCCACCCAACCCATTCTGAGTCGCCAAATACATGGTACAGAAAACAACTACAACTTTATTACAACAATTGTCGTGCAAAATACAACAACACATATGCTGTGAGTTTGGATACAAATATATACCAAATGTGACTCATGTTCCAACCGTGGACAGCACCTCACAGTGACACCTTACATAAAGGTATAGTCAAAAACTGTTTTAGAAATTAAAATCTTTGGGAAGTGCTCAAGGAAACCTTCGTACATGGGAGGCCACACGTCTAGGTTATGATAGATATCATATGGCCACAGAATTATCCTTGGTTGACCCAATAGACCCCAAAGAAAAACGAGAAGATTACTATCATATTCTTCCCAATGGTGAGTCTTCTCTTGACTTATCATTATCTCCACTGTCTCTAATTGAGAATTATACTTCAAACAAACACCAAGATTATATAGGTAGTGCTTGTAGATATACTCGGCAAGCGGATGTGCACAATCATGTCTTATGATGACACGAGGTTGTATGTCGTTAGACATCTTGTATTATAGTGGCAAAACACCCTTCCAACGTTGGGTTCGCCTCACCCTATTTTCTTCACCAAATATAACTACTAAATGATGACCACCGTTCTATTCCCTTGTTACCCTCGCTCGACCCAGCTACACTCTTATTACCTGAAAGGAATTGTGAAGCAAAAGGGTGAGCACAACTAGCTCAGTAAAGAATATCATGACTAAAGATAATTAAATTATCAATAGCCTTCATCAATAATAAATCAGAGATTTAGAACATATGGTAAATGATAAAAAATTTCAACCATAGTTGCAGCGGAACATGCAATCCATTAGAAGAGTCAAATAGACTATAAAGTCTATTATCTTCTCCATGTTAAAAATCCACCAACAATGTTTTATCCATGTAACATCACTCAACAGTTCCTTTCCACAATCATATGAATAACTCATAATCATAATTGTGACTATAAATTTTTCTTCGCACCCATGACGAATAATATTTTCATCACCTGTCTTTACCTGAAATATCAAAGATCATAGTTATACCAAATCACAATTCCTGTTTATAATCATACTAACAAATCCATCTTTGCACTACGGGCCAAAGATATTTATCAACAAACCATCTTTGCACTACGGGCCAAAGATATTCATCAACAAACCATCTTTGCACTACGGGCCAAAGATATTCAACAACAGTTCATCTTTGCACTACAGGCCAAAGATATTCATCAACAAACCATCTTTGCACTACGGGCCAAAGATATTCAACAACAGTTCATCTTTGCACTACAGGCCAAAGATATTCATCAACAGGCCATCTTTGCACTACATGCCAAAGATATTCATCAACAATTCATATTTGCACTACAGGCCAAATATATTCATATCTCAAAGAAATATATAATCATTTCAGAATTTATATAAACAATAATTATAACCATGTTGATCAATTCACATTTGCACTTAAGCTTAAGATATTCAATTATAAATTCAATGGTCATGATCATACCAGTCACAATTCAACTTTGCACTACAGGCCAAAGAGAACCCTAGTCATGATCATACCAATAATCTACCCATCTTTACACTCCAGTGAAAGAGAATTTCAACATCAGGGTTATAAAAATATTATATATGATGATAAAAATAATATGATCAACATATAGTTTTAATCTCAAGAGTAATATTCGTAACTCATGAATAGTAACCCCGACACAAAAGATAGAAATTCTACAATAAAATTCATACCACTATTTTGGTATAATGATATTGAAAGAATAACATTACTTAAATTTATAAACAATTTATTTTAATTGTTTACACTTTACTAATTAATGCATTTAATCATCATAAAATGCCAACTCTTACAATTTTATCATCAATAACCTAAACCCTCATCAAAAATCTTCATATACCTCATATAGGATTCTCAAGCCATAAAATCCTATTTTCCAATTTTCTTTCTTCACAAAACATATTTAATTCATTTACTCATAACTAGACCATTTTCATGAAAAATACCAAATCAGCTCCAAAAATATTTCTTTTCTGAGATTTAGCATAATATAGTCCCATAGTGAACATATATTTTTCTCAGAATTTTTAAAAGTCATTTACTATTTTTCATATGGCCAAAACAGCCGAATATTTAGACATTTATCAAAAATTGTACTTTTGTCCAAAAATTCTAAAATTTACAGAGTATACTTCTATCATATACATGTACTCCCAATAAAAATTTCATCAATTTTGGAGTTAACCACAAGGAATTATAAGCGGTTACTTTTAAAATAGTTTTTTCTCATAAAATTCATAACTCTCAATCTATACATCCAAAAATCACCATTTTTGGACACAATCAAGAAAACTCATCAAAATATCATTTTAAATTTTTCCAGAATTTTTGAAGTTCAGAAAAATTACGAAACTGAAAAACATAACAACCCTTAAAATCCCTTACTATCCCTTACTATCTCTTACCTCAAAAGAGCAGTACTTCTGACTGGATATCGGATATGATGCTGAAGGAAACTTGCACTGATGAATAGCAACTCATCAAGTATCTAAAAACTCACAAAATATGCTTCATAATATAGAGAGAGAAAGAGAGAAAGCTTATGTTTCTGGTGTGATTTTCCATTCTAACTTAGCCCTCTATTTATAGGAAAATTTTGGTAGGTTTGACCTGCAACCTGATGGCTTTACCTGCTACTATTCTCACCCACCACATTTGAAATATAATTCAGCACATTTCTTCACCAACCACAAGTGGGGCCCACCAATTCTAGAATTTTCCACCAAAATGATAAACTCCGAAAATTCAACAATTTCTGAACCAGTCATCTCGTAAAATTCATAATAAATCATACGTTCATTTTTAACGGTTCAAAATTTGTGGGCATATACTCAACTTATATATGTATAACATATCCAAAAATTATCACGATCCAACGGTCGGATTAAAAATTATAACCCCTGCAAAATATCTCAAAAACCCTAATTTTTAATACCTCCATTCTGACAAAAATACTGATAAAAACCTCAATATTAACTCCTTCATTTTTAACCACAAAAATATATCCCTCATTTATATCCACATAATATAAATATTTCCTTATCATATGAATCAATAATTAATTATTCACAAATAATATTACAGAATCACATTTATGACAACCAGGCTGTTCCCAGGAAAGAGGGGGCTTTCCAATAAGGATTTCTCCTTACTGGCGCGCAATTAGATGACCAAACCTCTCCTTAGACAGGACTTTCTAGACATTGCCAATAATGCTATCTAATAATACTATTCAAATAATATGAATTATTGATCTGATAAAGGAAAATACTATGCAGCAACAATTATTGAAACAACAATAATATAAAATATCAATGCAGCAATTATTGAATCAATAAAATAAAATATTGAACAGTAATTACTGTAACAATTATTGAGTAGTGCCTTCTTACGTAAGAATCAATAATTTTAAAAATACTATGCAATATCGTGTGCTACTGTGCAATAACGCGTATTACTGTATTTTAACAACTGGGTATTTCAACAGTGTTAACGGTAACAACTACGCCGTTAATTATAAAAACTCAATTTTTGTCGTTATCTTCATTCGACCGTTTTCCGTTATAGGGCCCACAAATAGCTGCGCCGTCGTACGAATATTTCCCGACAGAAAGAATATTCCACGACCAAACGAATATTCTCCGATAAAATAAATATTTTATAACTACTTGCTTATTTTGAAAAATATTCATATATCACCCTTAACTTTAACTTTTTATCAATTTAACCATTTACTAAATAGAAAAATTGAATACTTTTATTTCATAAAATTTGGGGTCTTACAATCTCCCCTCCTTATGAAATTTCGTCCTCGAAATTTACGTACCTGGTAATTCAAAGAGTTGAGAATACCTTGCTTTCATTACAGATTCCATCTTCCCTGTCATCATGATTTCTCCATTGCTCATCTCCTGTATTTCAGATATCATTCTAGAATACAGCTTCAAAACAAGGGTTAATTTAACAAATTAACATATCACATAATATCCCGATATTATGACTGACCAACAAATAAGCTTAGGTAGGACACACTAGCGAATGATTTACTCATCTCTCCCCTCCTAGTTATATTCCCCGATCTCCACCAGAGATCATATCCCTAAGCTCTGATACCAACTGTGACTCTCATGGTGCTTCAACCACAGCACCTCACAGTGGTACCTATCAGTTTGCCACCGCAGAACGGCGTCCCCTACGGAGAGTCTGGCTTCGGTGCATCCCCCATCAACAGGAAGTCACCAGCGAGAGGCTCGGGGCTCTTTACTTATAGCTCTGATACCAACTGTGACTCATGTTCCAACCGTGGACAGCACCTCACAGTGACACCTTACATAAAGGTATAGTCAAAAACTGTTTTAGAAATTAAAATCTTTGGGAAGTGCTCAAGGAAACCTTCGTACATGGGAGGCCACACGTCTAGGTTATGATAGATATCATATGGCCACAGAATTATCCTTGGTTGACCCAATAGACCCCAAAGAAAAACGAGAAGATTACTATCATATTCTTCCCAATGGTGAGTCTTCTCTTGACTTATCATTATCTCCACTGTCTCTAATTGAGAATTATACTTCAAACAAACACCAAGATTATATAGGTAGTGCTTGTAGATATACTCGGCAAGCGGATGTACACAATCATGTCTTATGATGACACGAGGTTATATGTCGTTAGACATCTTGTATTATAGTGGCAAAACACCCTTCCAACGTTGGGTTCGCCTCACCCTATTTTCTTCACCAAATATAACTACTAAATGATGACCACCGTTCTATTCCCTTGTTACCCTCGCTCGACCCAGCTACACTCTTATTACCTGAAAGGAATTGTGAAGCAAAAGGGTGAGCACAACTAGCTCAGTAAAGAATATCATGACTAAAGATAATTAAATTATCAATAGCCTTCATCAATAATAAATCAGAGATTTAGAACATATGGTAAATGATAAAAAATTTCAACCATAGTTGCAGCGGAACATGCAATCCATTAGAAGAGTCAAATAGACTATAAAGTCTATTATCTTCTCCATGTTAAAAATCCACCAACAATGTTTTATCCATGTAACATCACTCAACAGTTCCTTTCCACAATCATATGAATAACTCATAATCATAATTGTGACTATAAATTTTTCTTCGCACCCAGGACGAAGAATATTTTCATCACCTGTCTTTACCTGAAATATCAAAGATCATAGTTATACCAAATCACAATTCCTGTTTATAATCATACTAACAAATCCATCTTTGCACTACGGGCCAAAGATATTCATCAACAAACCATCTTTGCACTACGGGCCAAAGATATTCATCAACAAACCATCTTTGCACTACGGGCCAAAGATATTCAACAACAGTTCATCTTTGCACTACAGGCCAAAGATATTCATCAACAAACCATCTTTGCACTACGGGCCAAAGATATTCAACAACAGTTCATCTTTGCACTACAGGCCAAAGATATTCATCAACAGGCCATCTTTGCACTACATGCCAAAGATATTCATCAACAATTCATATTTGCACTACAGGCCAAATATATTCATATCTCAAAGAAATATATAATCATTTCAGAATTTATATAAACAATAATTATAACCATGTTGATCAATTCACCTTTGCACTTAAGCTTAAGATATTCAATTATAAATTCAATGGTCATGATCATACCAGTCACAATTCAACTTTGCACTACAGGCCAAAGAGAACCCTAGTCATGATCATACCAATAATCTACCCATCTTTACACTCCAGTGAAAGAGAATTTCAACATCAGGGTTATAAAAATATTATATATGATGATAAAAATAATATGATCAACATATAGTTTTAATCTCAAGAGTAATATTCGTAACTCATGAATAGTAACCCCGACACAAAAGATAGAAATTCTACAATAAAATTCATACCACTATTTTGGTATAATGATATTGAAAGAATAACATTACTTAAATTTATAAACAATTTATTTTAATTGTTTACACTTTACTAATTAATGCATTTAATCATCATAAAATGCCAACTCTTACAATTTCATCATCAATAACCTAAACCCTCATCAAAAATCTTCATATACCTCATATAGGATTCTCAAGCCATAAAATCCTATTTTCCAATTTTCTTTCTTCACAAAACATATTTAATTCATTTACTCATAACTAGACCATTTTCATGAAAAATACCAAATCAGTTCCAAAAATATTTCTTTTCTGGGATTTAGCATAATATAGTCCCATAGTGAACATATATTTTTCTCAGAATTTTTAAAAGTCATTTACTATTTTTCATATGGCCAAAACAGCCGAATATTTAGACATTTATCAAAAATTGTACTTTTGTCCAAAAATTCTAAAATTTACAGAGTATACTTCTATCATATACATGTACTCCCAATAAAAATTTCATCAATTTTGGAGTTAACCACAAGGAATTATAAGCGGTTACTTTTAAAATAGTTTTTTCTCATAAAATTCATAACTCTCAATCTATACATCCAAAAATCACTATTTTTGGACACAATCAAGAAAACTCATCAAAATATCATTTTAAATTTTTCCAGAATTTTTGAAGTTCAGAAAAATTACGAAACTGAAAAACATAACAACCCTTAAAATCCCTTACTATCCCTTACTATCCCTTACCTCAAAAGAGCAGTACTTCTGACTGGATATCGGATATGATGCTGAAGGAAACTTGCACTGATGAATAGCAACTCATCAAGTATCTAAAAACTCACAAAATATGCTTCATAATATAGAGAGAGAAAGAGAGAAAGCTTATGTTTCTGGTGTGATTTTCAATTCTAACTTAGCCCTCTATTTATAGGAAAATTTTGGTAGGTTTGACCTGCAACCTGATGGCTTTACCTGCTACTATTCTCACCCACCACATTTGAAATATAATTCAGCACATTTCTTCACCAACCACAAGTGGGGCCCACCAATTCTAGAATTTTCCACCAAAATGATAAACTCCGAAAATTCAACAATTTCTGAACCAGTCATCTCGTAAAATTCATAATAAATCATACGTTCATTTTTAACGGTTCAAAATTTGTGGGCATATACTCAACTTATATATGTATAACATATCCAAAAATTATCACGATCCAACGGTCGGATTAAAAATTATAACCCCTGCAAAATATCTCAAAAACCCTAATTTTTAATACCTCCATTCTGACAAAAATACTGATAAAAACCTCAATATTAACTCCTTCATTTTTAACCACAAAAATATATCCCTCATTTATATCCACATAATATAAATATTTCCTTATCATATGAATCAATAATTAATTATTCACAAATAATATTACAGAATCACATTTATGACAACCAGGCCGTTCCCAGGAAAGAGGGGGCTTTCCAATAAGGATTTCTCCTTACTGGCGCGCAATTAGATGACCAAACCTCTCCTTAGACAGACTTTCTAGACATTGCCAATAATGCTATCTAATAATACTATTCAAATAATATGAATTATTGATCTGATAAAGGAAAATACTATGCAGCAACAATTATTGAAACAACAATAATATAAAATATCAATGCAGCAATTATTGAATCAATAAAATAAAATATTGAACAGTAATTACTGTAACAATTATTGAGTAGTGCCTTCTTACGTAAGAATCAATAATTTTAAAAATACTATGCAATATCGTGTGCTACTGTGCAATAACGCGTATTACTGTATTTTAACAACTGGGTATTTCAACAGTGTTAACGGTAACAACTACGCCGTTAATTATAAAAACTCAATTTTTGTCGTTATCTTCATTCGACCGTTTTCCGTTATAGGGCCCACAAATAGCTGCGCCGTCGTACGAATATTTCCCGACAGAAAGAATATTCCACGACCAAACGAATATTCTCCGATAAAATAAATATTTTATAACTACTTGCTTATTTTGAAAAATATTCATATATCACCCTTAACTTTAACTTTTTATCAATTTAACCATTTACTAAATAGAAAAATTGAATACTTTTATTTCATAAAATTTGGGGTCTTACAATCTCCCCTCCTTATGAAATTTCGTCCTCGAAATTTACGTACCTGGTAATTCAAAGAGTTGAGAATACCTTGCTTTCATTACAGATTCCATCTTCCCTGTCATCATGATTTCTCCATTGCTCATCTCCTGTATTTCAGATATCATTCTAGAATACAGCTTCAAAACAAGGGTTAATTTAACAAATTAACATATCACATAATATCCCGATATTATGACTGACCAACAAATAAGCTTAGGTAGGACACACTAGCGAATGATTTACTCATCTCTCCCCTCCTAATTATATTCCCCGATCTCCACCAGAGATCATATCCCTAAGCTCTGATACCAACTGTGACTCTCATGGTGCTTCAACCACAGCACCTCACAGTGGTACCTATCAGTTTGCCACCGTAGAACGGCGTCCCCTACGGAGAGTCTGGCTTCGGTGCATCCCCCATCAACAGGAAGTCACCAGCGAGAGGCTCGGGGCTCTTTACTTATAGCTCTGATACCAACTGTGACTCATGTTCCAACCGTGGACAGCACCTCACAGTGACACCTTACATAAAGGTATAGTCAAAAACTGTTTTAGAAATTAAAATCTTTGGGAAGTGCTCAAGGAAACCTTCGTACATGGGAGGCCACACGTCTAGGTTATGATAGATATCATATGGCCACAGAATTATCCTTGGTTGACCCAATAGACCCCAAAGAAAAACGAGAAGATTACTATCATATTCTTCCCAATGGTGAGTCTTCTCTTGACTTATCATTATCTCCACTGTCTCTAATTGAGAATTATACTTCAAACAAACACCAAGATTATATAGGTAGTGCTTGTAGATATACTCGGCAAGCGGATGTGCACAATCATGTCTTATGATGACACGAGGTTATATGTCGTTAGACATCTTGTATTATAGTGGCAAAACACCCTTCCAACGTTGGGTTCGCCTCACCCTATTTTCTTCACCAAATATAACTACTAAATGATGACCACCGTTCTATTCCCTTGTTACCCTCGCTCGACCCAGCTACACTCTTATTACCTGAAAGGAATTGTGAAGCAAAAGGGTGAGCACAACTAGCTCAGTAAAGAATATCATGACTAAAGATAATTAAATTATCAATAGCCTTCATCAATAATAAATCAGAGATTTAGAACATATGGTAAATGATAAAAAAATTTCAACCATAGTTGCAGCGGAACATGCAATCCATTAGAAGAGTCAAATAGACTATAAAGTCTATTATCTTCTCCATGTTAAAAATTCACCAACAATGTTTTATCCATGTAACATCACTCAACAGTTCCTTTCCACAATCATATGAATAACTCATAATCATAATTGTGACTATAAATTTTTCTTCGCACCCAGGACGAAGAATATTTTCATCACCTGTCTTTACCTGAAATATCAAAGATCATAGTTATACCAAATCACAATTCCTGTTTATAATCATACTAACAAATCCATCTTTGCACTACGGGCCAAAGATATTCATCAACAAACCATCTTTGCACTACGGGCCAAAGATATTCATCAACAAACCATCTTTGCACTACGGGCCAAAGATATTCAACAACAGTTCATCTTTGCACTACAGGCCAAAGATATTCATCAACAAACCATCTTTGCACTACGGGCCAAAGATATTCAACAACAGTTCATCTTTGCACTACAGGCCAAAGATATTCATCAACAGGCCATCTTTGCACTACATGCCAAAGATATTCATCAACAATTCATATTTGCACTACAGGCCAAATATATTCATATCTCAAAGAAATATATAATCATTTCAGAATTTATATAAACAATAATTATAACCATGTTGATCAATTCACCTTTGCACTTAAGCTTAAGATATTCAATTATAAATTCAATGGTCATGATCATACCAGTCACAATTCAACTTTGCACTACAGGCCAAAGAGAACCCTAGTCATGATCATACCAATAATCTACCCATCTTTACACTCCAGTGAAAGAGAATTTCAACATCAGGGTTATAAAAATATTATATATGATGATAAAAATAATATGATCAACATATAGTTTTAATCTCAAGAGTAATATTCGTAACTCATGAATAGTAACCCCGACACAAAAGATAGAAATTCTACAATAAAATTCATACCACTATTTTGGTATAATGATATTGAAAGAATAACATTACTTAAATTTATAAACAATTTATTTTAATTGTTTACACTTTACTAATTAATGCATTTAATCATCATAAAATGCCAACTCTTACAATTTCATCATCAATAACCTAAACCCTCATCAAAAATCTTCATATACCTCATATAGGATTCTCAAGCCATAAAATCCTATTTTCCAATTTTCTTTCTTCACAAAACATATTTAATTCATTTACTCATAACTAGACCATTTTCATGAAAAATACCAAATCAGCTCCAAAAATATTTCTTTTCTGGGATTTAGCATAATATAGTCCCATAGTGAACATATATTTTTCTCAGAATTTTTAAAAGTCATTTACTATTTTTCATATGGCCAAAACAGCCGAATATTTAGACATTTATCAAAAATTGTACTTTTGTCCAAAAATTCTAAAATTTACAGAGTATACTTCTATCATATACATGTACTCCCAATAAAAATTTCATCAATTTTGGAGTTAACCACAAGGAATTATAAGCGGTTACTTTTAAAATAGTTTTTTCTCATAAAATTCATAACTCTCAATCTATACATCCAAAAATCACCATTTTTGGACACAATCAAGAAAACTCATCAAAATATCATTTTAAATTTTTCCAGAATTTTTGAAGTTCAGAAAAATTACGAAACTGAAAAACATAACAACCCTTAAAATCCCTTACTATCCCTTACTATCTCTTACCTCAAAAGAGCAGTACTTCTGACTGGATATCGGATATGATGCTGAAGGAAACTTGCACTGATGAATAGCAACTCATCAAGTATCTAAAAACTCACAAAATATGCTTCATAATATAGAGAGAGAAAGAGAGAAAGCTTATGTTTCTGGTGTGATTTTCCATTCTAACTTAGCCCTCTATTTATAGGAAAATTTTGGTAGGTTTGACCTGCAACCTGATGGCTTTACCTGCTACTATTCTCACCCACCACATTTGAAATATAATTCAGCACATTTCTTCACCAACCACAAGTGGGGCCCACCAATTCTAGAATTTTCCACCAAAATGATAAACTCCGAAAATTCAACAATTTCTGAACCAGTCATCTCGTAAAATTCATAATAAATCATACGTTCATTTTTAACGGTTCAAAATTTGTGGGCATATACTCAACTTATATATGTATAACATATCCAAAAATTATCACGATCCAACGGTCGGATTAAAAATTATAACCCCTGCAAAATATCTCAAAAACCCTAATTTTTAATACCTCCATTCTGACAAAAATACTGATAAAAACCTCAATATTAACTCCTTCATTTTTAACCACAAAAATATATCCCTCATTTATATCCACATAATATAAATATTTCCTTATCATATGAATCAATAATTAATTATTCACAAATAATATTACAGAATCACATTTATGACAACCAGGCTGTTCCCAGGAAAGAGGGGGCTTTCCAATAAGGATTTCTCCTTACTGGCGCGCAATTAGATGACCAAACCTCTCCTTAGACAGGACTTTCTAGACATTGCCAATAATGCTATCTAATAATACTATTCAAATAATATGAATTATTGATCTGATAAAGGAAAATACTATGCAGCAACAATTATTGAAACAACAATAATATAAAATATCAATGCAGCAATTATTGAATCAATAAAATAAAATATTGAACAGTAATTACTGTAACAATTATTGAGTAGTGCCTTCTTACGTAAGAATCAATAATTTTAAAAATACTATGCAATATCGTGTGCTACTGTGCAATAACGCGTATTACTGTATTTTAACAACTGGGTATTTCAACAGTGTTAACGGTAACAACTACGCCGTTAATTATAAAAACTCAATTTTTGTCGTTATCTTCATTCGACCGTTTTCCGTTATAGGGCCCACAAATAGCTGCGCCGTCGTACGAATATTTCCCGACAGAAAGAATATTCCACGACCAAACGAATATTCTCCGATAAAATAAATATTTTATAACTACTTGCTTATTTTGAAAAATATTCATATATCACCCTTAACTTTAACTTTTTATCAATTTAACCATTTACTAAATAGAAAAATTGAATACTTTTATTTCATAAAATTTGGGGTCTTACAGTAAGTACTGCATGTTACATTCTAAATAGAGTATTGATTAAACCCATTTTATTGAAAACACCATATGAGTTATTAAACAAAAGGATTCCTAATATTAATTATTTTAAAGTGTTTGGTGCTAAATGTTTTGTTTTAAATACTAATAGTAATCTTGGAAAATTTGATGCAAAATCAACTGAATCAATTTTTCTTGGTTATTCAGTACATAGTAAGGCATATAGGGTTTATAATCTTGATAAATCAAAGGTTGAAGAGTCAGTGTATGTAATATTTGATGAATTTAACTATGGTACGTCGAAAGATGAGGATTCTGCAGGAAATAATAATTTGAGTCGTGAAAGCCAAACTGCTAAATCCGGACAGCCTAAGCCGTCCGAATCAGGAGGAAAATCAGCTGAAATCAGACAGCCTAAGCCGTCCGAATCAGAAGGAAAGACAGCTGAAATCAGACAGCCTGACCCGTCCGCTTTAGTAGAAAACTCAGACATGAAGACACCTATAAACGGACAGCCAGACCCGTCCGATTTAGAAGAAAACTCAGACGAACATACTGATGTAGAATGTGACATACCACAGTTTGAATCCAACGAACAAATGACCACTGCAAGCTTCCTAAATCAACTCGAACTGTGAGAAATCATCCTCCAAACTTGATTATTGGAGATCCTGACACTTGGATGAACACAAGAAGGAAAGCAAGGAATTATTGTGCATTTTCAGCCTTTCTTTCTCAAGTTGAACCAAAAAATGCCAAGGAAGCAATTCAAGATGAAAATTGGACAATCGCCATGCAGGAAGAGTTAAACCAATTTGAACGATGTCAGGTATGGGATCTTGTTAAGCCTCCTCAAAATGCATCTATTATTGGTACAAAATGGATTTTCAAAAACAAATTAGATGAAAATGGTGTTATAACAAGAAACAAAGCCAGATTGGTAGCTCAAGGCTATAATCAACAGGAAGGTATAGACTATGAAGAAACCTTTGCCCCTGTTGCAAGGTTGGAAGCTATAAGAATTTTATTAGCCTATGCATGCTTTAGACAATTTAAATTATATCAAATGGATGTGAAAAGTGCTTTTTTAAATGGTTACTTAAATGAAGAAGTATATGTTAAACAACCTCCCGGTTTCGAACATGAAAAATATCCACATCATGTGTTTAAATTAAAAAAGGCTTTGTATGGATTAAAACAAGCTCCAAGAGCTTGGTATGAAAGACTAAGCAAGTTTTTATTAAAAAGTGGTTTTAATCGCGGTAAGATTGACTCGACTCTTTTTATTAAAACCAAAAATAAAGATTTATTAATTGTTCAAATTTATGTGGATGACATAATTTTTGGAGCTACTACTAACTCTTTGTGTGAGTGGTTTTCCCAATGTATGCATAATGAGTTTGACATGAGCCTTATGGGCGAATTAAACTATTTCTTGGGTCTTCAAATCAAACAATCCATTGAAGGGATTCACATTCACCAATCCAAGTATGTAAAGGAGTTATTAAAGAGATTTGGTTTTGAAAATACCAAACCAAAGTCAACACCAATGAGTACTACCATCAAGCTTACTGCGGATGCTACAGGTAAAGATGTTGAAGTGACAATGTATCGAGGTATGATTGGTTGTTTACTTTATTTAACTGCATCAAGACCAGATATTATGTATAGTGTATGCCTTTGTGCTAGATTTCAAGCTCAACCGAAAGAATCTCATCTTAAAGCGGTAAAAAGAATATTTAAATATTTATCTAGTACAATTAATTTTGGCTTATTCTATCCTGTATCTCCTAGCTTTGAATTAATTGGATATTCAGATGCAGATTATGCAGGGTGCCATGTTGATAGAAAAAGCACAAGTGGTGCTTGTGAATTTTTAGGACAAAGCCTTGTGGCTTGGCACAGCAAAAAGCAAACATCAGTTGCCTTGTCTACTACGGAAGGTGAATATTTGGCGGCAGGTAGTTGTTGTTCACAAATTTTATGGATGATTCAAACTCTTCATGATTTTAATGTGATATGTGAAAATGTGCCTATTATGTGTGACAATACTAGTGCAATTGATATTTCAAAAAATCCTGTGCTTCATTCTCGTACTAAGCATATTGAAGTGAGACATCATTTTTTAAGAGATAATGTTGCTAAAGGTTTAATTAAATTAGTTTTTGTCCCTACTGAACATCAATTGGCAGATATTTTTACAAAACCTTTAAGTGAAGAACGTTTTTGCACTTTGAGAAGAGAACTTGGAATGTCTGTATGTGGTTAGATTTAAAAAAAAAAAATTTAAAAAAAAAAATTAATTAAATTTTTTTTAAAATATATATATATATATATATATATATATATATATATATATATATATATATATATATATATATATATATATATTTAGTTATTTCTGTTTATTATATGCTATAAAAATTATATTAGGATTATTTTTTTTTTGTGAAATTATCATTCTGATCTTATTTACGTAAGGATAAAATTGATATCTTCAGGGGTATGATTGGTATTTGGTTTTGAGCGGGAATATTTTTTTTGGTAATTACCTGTTTCCATTTTTTAAATAAACTCTCCATCTCTCACTCTTCTTGGACCAAATTCTAAACTGATCAGTGTCTCAATCCTTTTAGTACTCTGTTTTCTATTTTATTTTTATTTTTTCGTTATTTTTTTCTTCTCTACTATCTGTACTAACAGAGATTTGTTTTTCATCTTCTCTTGATCTTTCACGTTTTTTTTCTCCGTCTCTCCTATTACGTTTTTTTTTTCTTCTCTCACCAACCTAGGTTTGTTCTTCTCCCTATCTCTTTCAAGCTTTGCCATAATCTCTATAAAAATGGCCAAAACTAGGGGTGGGTTTCTCGTCAATACTGGTCGGCAGCCCATAACACGACCCAAAACGGTGGAAGCCGCATCTCACTCGCCGGATTATCAAGCTAAAACACCATCCTCGTTCAGCGAGCCAAGGGCTGAGAGACGCCTACACCGCAATTTGTCCAAGATGGTCTCTGATTTGGGAACTTCTTCAAAGAAAAATGAAGAAGACAGGGGACTCATCTAAGGGTAGAAACCGAGTTGCTGTGAGTATACCGATTTCAAACTCTATTTCTAGTACTCATGCTTCGACTATTGTTTTTCGATCCAATAAATTTGCAAATCAATTTCAGAAAATAATGGTGAATAAACCCATTGTGTATGGCAAACCCGTTGACCCTGTTCTTTTTCATAAAATTGGGGTTACTGAACTTTTTAATCACATTGGTCTATCTAGTTTGCTATTTCCCCCAACATCTGCTTATCCCAAATTAATTAAACAATTTTATGGGAATTTGTCTGTTGCCCATAATCAAATTCAAACTTTTGTGCAAAACAAAACTCTGTTAATAGACTCTGCTTTACTAGGTGTTTTGTTTGACATCCCTTGCACTGGCCCATCCCCATTCACTCTCAAAGGGCCACTGGAATTTGAAAACTTATCTGTTCTGCAACAGTTGAGGATAGTTAAAGATTGTCCCACTTCTGAGTTTGTTTCTCTACCTACAGTTCTTGAGACCACACCATTAAATAGTGTGATACATAAGCTAATTCGTGCCAATCTTATTCCTAGAACTGGTGGTAGGTCTGAGATGACGTGTCAAGATTTAATTTTGTCATCCTTCATTTTGTCAAAAACAAAATTTAATTGTGCTCTTTTAATGATAAATCATATGGAAAGTTGTGTCAAAACTAAATCTAAATGTTTTCCATATGGTGGATTTTTGACAAAAATATTTACCCATTTTGATATATCGTTTGAGAATGAAGACGTTATTCAATTAACTGAAGTAATTGATGACTTGGTGTTTAAAAATTCAAAACTCAAAATTGGGGCTGACAATATTTTATCTTGGGCCATTGAAGAGGATATTCCTGATCCTACTGCTCCTACTGTTTCTCCTTCTCATTCTCCTACTACTCATTCTATTCCAATTCCTCCCATTTCTCCAAATTCAGAACTTTCTCAACTTGTTACTGATCTGAATTCCAAATTCGGCACAATGCTTGAACTCATGCATAATTTTTCAGCTTCACTCAATTCCTTATCCGATAGAGTACTCACAGTTACTGAAAAGGTTGAATCCTTAGATGTGAAATTCAAGGATTTGTCTAAGAAGATTGAAGATGGGTTGTTTGAGACTGATAAAGAAGACAATTAATTTCTCCTTTTTGATGATGTCAAAGGGGGAGAGATTTTGGGGGCTCTGTTATTTGGGGGCTCTGTTATGTTGGTTTTGGATATTTGGCAGGATATGTTACTAATTTGGATATGTTACTAATTTGAATTTGGATATGTTTTGGATATTTGACAGGATATGTTACTAATTTAAATTTGGATATGTTTTGAATATTTTGGAATTTGGATATTTGAATATGTTGGTTTCTTCTTTACTGGCATACTTTAGGTCATATACATGCAACTAATATGTGATATTTGATATACATGCCATGCCATGTTGAAAGATTTTTTTTGCCTAAATTAAGGGGGAGCCATATATTTAGGGGGAGTGTGTTATATTGTCATCATCAAAAAGGGGGAGAATGTTAGTAATATATATACTCTAAGGTTTTAATGATGACAATGTTTATATGGGCTAAATTATTTTTATTGGCTTATAATTTTATTTAGTCATGTTAAATATTTTGCATGGGTTATTGCATGAAAGGATTCTGCAGGTTGTCACCTGATTCAAAGTTTTTGGAATATAATATTTATATGATTATTTTGTTGTGAGGACTTATTCTAATGTGAATTGGAGAAGTTTAAGGAAATTGAAAATCAGGTATTTGATTTTTTTTTAACAGGTATGTGCGAGCTGGATTTTATATCTAATTTGTTTTAATTCCTTATTTGATGGGTTATATTCTTCCAATATAGATATAGATATTATCTGTTATATAATGTATTACCAATTTACGTGTCTTTAATATTTTTAGGAATTGGTATATCTATGGACTCTTATTTAAAATGGAACAACAGTTATTTTTTTGGAGTCTTGCTAACAGCAGTTGTTGTTTTGAAGGAAACTTGTTAACAGTCAATTGGACTCTTTCAACTAGTATTTGGATTTTATTTGACTACTTCATGGAAGTAATCTCTTATCTACTAAGGCTGCTATTTCAAAAGTAATAAGTTGTTGCTGGAAGAATTGGTACGTTACTTTTCATAGCCGTTGGTCTCTTCTTTATATAAACTGTTTTGCTCGGCTTCATGAAGAGAGACAAGACTGCAGAACATAAACTTCAAGAGAGCTATCTGAGATAATCATTCTTTTAGTCTTGGGTTGCAGTGCTCGTATATTCCTTCTTTCATATCTATTGTAACCATAGTACAAGTCTAGGTTGGCTTGGGATTTTTTTTTATTTTAGTAATATTCAGTCTGTACAACGAAGCTATCAAAGTCTCAGAGGTGAGAGGTGTTGCAGAGGTGCAAAAGGGGCAGAGGTGTCCAATCGATCATCGTTGTAAACAGGGAGTTATTTAATTTGTAATTGCTGAGTATTATTTTAATAAAGTGAGTCTCCAATCCTAGTTGGGATTGGACGTGGATTAGGCTACTAGACTAGAGGATAGGGGCTGAACCACGTAAAAAATCTCGGTGTGATTTATTTTTCGTGTTTCTGTTTTTTAAGCTTTATATTCTGCTGAGTTTGGTTTTCGTTGGAGTAATTTTATACTAATACGGACAGGTATTAGCTGTCCGTTTTTAACAGTTAAGAATATAACTAATATGGACAGAGTTAGACCGTCCGATTATAGTCTGCTATAGTTATCTTTAAAAATTGGCCACTGTAGATCACGTCTAAGTACTTACACCTATTCACCCCCCCTCTAGGTGTGCTTTATTATAGAATTACAAAAATGTTGGATTCGGATGAAATTGGCTCCAATTTCACGGTCTATAACTTTTTATTACGTGAGTTATAGAAAATATTACATCGATAAGTTCTATAACTTTTTATTACATTGATTAATTCAATATTTTCTACAATCCATGCAATGAAAAGTTATGTGAATTTACTAAGATGAAGTTGGTGTCACTTTCACTCTAACCAGATCCCAAAATATTACTCGCATGGGTCAAGTGCCATCAAATTTTGGTCCGCAGGGACGGAGCTAGCCTTTTTTGCAGGGGGTCATGGCCCTCCCAAGATTTTTAAAAAAATTAAGTACTAAGGCTCACCAACTTGAATTGTGAGATTAAATTTGTGCTTTGTGGCAATCCATTTCATTTCATTATCTCATTGTGTATTTGCGTTGTTAGATTTACTTTTATTGAGATTTATATGCACTCCCAAGTCCCAAATAATGCTAGGAATTAGGATGGGTGGAGATAATGGACTGTTTCGTAAATACAGTGGGATTGTGGACATGTGGTTAGAAGAAATAATGCTAGAAATTAGGATTGGTGGGAATTATTTTCTGGAGTTGGGACTTGGGAAGCTCAATGGCATAACCTTTTATCTTGAAAAGTCTGAAGATTGGAAGTTTTATTTTGCCCCCCCCCCCAAGATTAAATCATGGCTCCGTCCCTGTTGGTCCGGCGTCTTATATACATCCATCAATGCCTCCAGCTCCTCCACCATGGCCAACAACTTCAATAGGCTATTATTTTTTATATTAGTGCACTCACTATTACATCAATTTGATAATAACAAATGAAAATTTGGTTCTGCTTATTGAGGTACTGCATGATAGTAAAGTCTCACATTGAAATATAAATAAAAACATCAAGAACGTAAATGCTTAGGGGCGAAGCCACAGCCGAGGGTGTGGGGTCAATTAACCCTGCTGAAAAAAAAATATTTTATAATATATGATGAATTTAGAAGAAATTTATGTGTAATTAATAAATTGATCTCACTGAAATTTTATAAATTTTTTAATTTATGTATGCATCTTCCTCTAATATTTTTAAATAAATAATAATCTAATTTATATTATTTTTATAACATAAAAAATTTAAATATTTATTAACAAATTTGTGATTGGAAAGATCTATTAGGAGTCAATAAAGGGTGTGTATATACATATATAATATTATTACTTGTTATATTAATAATATTGTAACAAAATATATGTTTTACATATGTAACTAGCTAAAAAACATAAAATTATCTTAAAAAATTGGCTCGGGGGCCAAATTATTTATAGCATCACAAAATTTTGACCGCACTGGATTAAAATCCTGATTTCGTCACTGTTTATGCTCATGGTCAGCCAATATGTTAAGTCATTTAAGCAATGGCTTGAGGCTCCCAAATTTAAGAAGACCCCAAAATTTAAATAGTCCATATATGTTAGAACCCATTAAAAAAAAACTCAAAAAATAAAGTCCCAACAAAACAGTAATTACAAGTACAATCATACAAGATACTTTTTCCTCTCTAGCGGAAGGCTAAAATTTATTCTTCTTTTTTCTCAAGGTTGAAATTTATTCTTTTTTTTTCAAGGCCCACTGACCATTGTTTTCAGTGACTTGAGGCTCCAAAAAATTTGGACTAATCATGTATATGCTCTAATGAACCGTAAAATTAATAGGTTAATTTTTTGAGTCAATATGCAGCTTCAGATAATATGAGCAAGATATTCTCAACACTATTGTTGCCCTTTTTTACCAACTTATTTTTTTCTTTTGTAACTGAATTATAGAAAACTTATTTTTTATGTTATTTAATTTTATTTTAATTGTAGCAACTATCTATTTTGCAACTGTGAAATTTTATTATATTTTTTGCTAAATTTTTTGTGAACTTTACTTTGTTTTCTTTTTGACCGATGGTAGAATTAAACCAACCTTTGCTCTAATATACTCGCTCGGTTCCATATTAAGTGTCGTTATTACATAAAACACACATATTAAGGATATCATTACTTTGTAATTAATATAGGTCCCAATTTTCATATTTACCCCTTATGTGTTGGTAATCTCTCTCCTCTAATTAAGGTACAAACTAACGTGTATCTCTCCTTAAATAAGAGAGAGAGAGAATAGAATGAAAGTAAGAAGTGTTTTTATATGAATAAATTTCCTTGAAAAGTGGAGAATTAGGTGTAGTATTTTTATGGAAATAAATTTACTTAGAAAATGTTGCACTTGAAAAGATAGATATTTAGGGGTAAATTAAGAAAATATGAGAAATTTCTCTAAAAAATCTGCAAACGACACTTAATTAAGAATCAATTTTTTTCTCTAAAACGACACTTAATATTACTGCGTAAATAAATCCGCCCACTGGTAGAACTGCAGCACAATGACTGCCAGCTTCGTTCGATGTAGGGAATTTGGGTTTGTGAATATTTGAAAGTTTGTGGGGGCACAAAAGGATAAGAGAGGATAAGTTGGCTTGTGACATTAAAAATATTACTCCCTCTGTTCCATGATAAAAGTCCTTATTACTATTTTGAGTAGTCCCATGTTAAATGTCCACTTTTCTTTAATAACCAAATTTTTACACATTTTTTTCCTATATGTCCGTAGTATTAAATATCTCATAGTTTTCTTATTCTAATTCTCTCTCCATATTTAATAAGTATGGAGAGAGAATATTTTGAATTGAATAGTTAGAAAGTCACTCTCTCACCTACATTAAAAATAATTAATGACATATTATTATGGATAATTTTGTCATTTCATTTCTCTTCTTAATGTGCGTGAAAAATCTACCAAGACTTTTATCCTGGGACGGAGGGAGTATATCAGAAAATAACCGTCATACATAACCAATATTAAAATAAAAATTCATATTGAGGGATGAAGATTTTGGTAGATCCTAATAAGTTTAAGAAAATTATAAATGTTTACGCTGATTTTTTTTATTATCAGTTACGTGAATAAAATGAGTGTTTGATAAAAATTAAATGAATCTGAATTTGAATGAGCTGAATCTGAATAAAAAATATTATTTGATACTCCTTTTGTTCTTTAATATAAGTTATTTTAGAGAATTATTTTTGTTCCTTAATATAAGTCGTTTGAGAATTTCAAGTAAGCATTAATTGCTTAGTTTTCAATATTACCCCAAGTAATAAATATAACTTTGGTTCTCTCACTATTTTTTGTCCAATAAATAACACTCTGTTTTTTCAATACAAGGGCAATATAGACAATTGATATTATATTTAATGCTATACAATCATTTCCTTAATACTCATGCATAACTCTAAAACGACATATATTAAAGAATGAAGAGAGTAATTGACATGTTCGAAACATTTAACAGATTTTTATTATTTTATCCTTCTAAAAAAATTTAAAATTATTATAAATTTATTTAATATTACTTAGTATAATAGTTAATATTGTAAAAAATAAAACTTCATTAAACCCTCATTCAGCTAAAAAAATGACATTAAACCATCCAACCCAAATTATTTGAATGACTGACCGATTCAGTCATTCAGTCCTAAACAAACACCCCCTAAGTATTAATAGTAATAACTTTGGAGAGATGCATAATAAGTGAGTCATCTTATAATTTCATCTAAGGAACTGATATTTCCACATGATCCCTCTCACATAAATAGTTAGTGGGTCTCACCTCTATGCGATAGAGAATTTACGTGAAAATATTATTTTAACATATAAAAATATCAGTTTCCTTTCATCTAATCTCGTCTATTAATATATTTAGCAATTATAATACGAAACAAATCTATCACATTACATTACAGAAATCATAAGTTTAAAGGGGAAAATGTGTTAACACCAAGATAATTCTCTTCTCCTCCCCTTATTTTATAATATAGATAGATGAATCTTACTCCTTCTGTTTCAAATTATAACACATTATGATTTGAAATTCAATTTAAAATATTTTTAAATTTAAAATTCATATAACTTAAAATTATAAAATAATAAATATTTTATTTAATTATACTTATTAAATAGTTTACAATATTCATCGATATAACTAACTAACGTTAAATAAATTTATATCAATTTTGACATTATAAATATCTGAAGTTACTTCAAAAAGTAGTCACATCCAAGTTTGGCAACAAGTCAGGTCCAAAACAAACGTAATACTTGATAATAAAATAGTATAAGGAATTTATATTTTGACATGTATTTTTGATATTTTTATATAATACTCTCACATGAAAGTGAAAGTAAGTTTCACCTTCATGTGAGAGGAAACTATGTGAAAAAAGCGCTCCCCATAGTATAATGTTTGTACGGCCGTTATTCAAATGATAAAAAAGGCATTTCTATAAGGTTAACAAAATTTTATAAAATGAAATGACACAATATGCTCGAATTTATTACTATTATTACCAAACCATCAACTTAGGTGGTGTTTGATAAAACTGAGTGTTAAGACCTGAACAGTTTAGACGTCTGAATAATATAGAGCATATGAATAGAATTGTATCTGAATGAAAAAATGTTGTTTGATAATTTTTTTTTCAAAATGTCTGAATAACAATATTTTACCATTTTAACTCTCTGAACAAAAGGAAAAAAATATATAAACTACAAAATTCCCAAACACAAAGGTTATTCATAAACAGCTTGAAATGCATTCCAATTTCTTTATTAAAAAACTATAATTAAACACTCATCAAACATATCTGTAAAGAAATCAAAAGAATTAGAAAGCAGAACACTACTCAAATTCGATCCATTCGCACCACTGTAAAGAAATCTCCGACCCGCCATAGAAAGCAAAAGCAGCAACAACAATATATATAATTTCCTCTAGAGATGGGTTTCAGTCAGTCATGGGTAAGTTTTCAAGAAGACGGATTAAGAAATTCAGACAGTTCTCATTTCAAAAACCTGATGGATTAATATGTAAGATATATAGGTATAAAAGATTGAGTTGATTTTTTTGGGTTTGTAATTCTATAGTTTGTGACGGAAAAGGCTGGTAATGATGATCTCTGTGATATGAGAAGTATGCGAACACCTGCTGTGAGCACAACCCATCATCACCTACACTCACAAAAGTATACAAACACACAGAAAGGGAAAAAGAGAGAGTTGTGAAGGGTGAAAGACGCTGGAAAATAGAAAAAGGAGGTCGTCGGAAAATAGAAAAAGGAGGAGGCTTGGAATTGTGGGGGAGTTGTGAAGATTGAAAGTCGCCGGAAGCTTGGATTGTAAAGTGGAGAGAGAGGAAGAGGGTTAAAATGGACATAAAATGAAATTAATAATATTGAAGAGGGTATTTTTGTCCCAAAAAAATATAAACTCATTCAGATGTGCCTCTAAATAGTTAAGCTTTAATTTTGTGTCTAACCGATTAAGCGGCAAATTTTTTTTTACCAAACTTGTTTTGCCTCTGACCGAATCAGAGGCACTCCAATTAAGAAGCGTTAAGAACTAATCAAACACACCCTTAGTTACATTTAAGGATAACTATGAAACCGAAATATAAACTTAAATGTTTAAAATTTTGCAAATGAACCTCTTTTTATAGGACCTACAGACGGACAGAGTATCAATTATCCAGGGATTAATGGTGATCTAGCTTCTTCCGAAACACAACTGCTAGCAAATCAATTTTCAGATGCAGAACCATACAGGACAACTGTATATATAGAACCAATAGCTCTGTTAGGAGTTCAAACTGCCTTCTAATTATCGATCTTCGTTCTAAATTGGCAATATGTCAACAATGTTAACAACCATGTACCGCATCCGGACAAAGTAGCATCTATAGTTTGCAAATATAAACACCAATCTTATGTAAATTGTTACGGGTTTGAGCAGAACCCCTGCACAAAAATGGGTCTAGCAACTACATACATAACTATCTTTGCACACCAGTTTTGAAGAGACTTGTAATGCACCTCAAACTTTCCTATGGGTTTGTTTGGTGACTAGCGTTTGCCGCGTTAGCTTTTGAACCTCTAAACACACCACAACATTTTGATGCCTTGTGTCATAGAATCAATAGCAATAAGCCCCACTTGTACTAAAAAAACAAGGGAACGGGACTTCCGCTTTTTTATGGTACGTCCGGTGGCAGTGAAAGAATTGGAGGACACCTTTTTTTTTGGCTTACAAAGTCCCTTGCCTTTAAGGCAAGGTTGGGGGTAATGAAGTAGTTGAAGTGGATGGATTTGGCAATCTGTACATGCTGCCCGGGCTAAATATGCAAGCATTGTACCTTTGATGAAACTTGAACTAGTTTTCTTTCGATCCCCTTCTTACTGAGAAATCTAAAACTCGAATATATCTTTCCACGGGTGGAAGCAAGAAAAAAACTTCGGATTTGTTTTCCCAAATGCTTTGTTTGCGAGTTAAATAAACTGCATTTGAAATAAAGTTGTTTCTAGACAAACAAAATTTTCAAGTGCGTTTGAACTTCTAAACACTTCAACAGTTATAGTAGTGGATTGCTTCATCATGCGAACGAGTGAGGGAATTGAAACGTAAAAAGAAACTCTGACAGTGTATTTATTTATAAATATGAACTAAAAGACTATTACTTCCCGGCATCCTGAGAGTTAAAATATGTTAACCTGTATAAACTAAAAACACATAAGCTTTCACCTTAAGATACTTCTCTGCATTATCTTTTAATAGAACTAGATAGACGTTGAAGGTAAGGAAAAGAACCAAAAGGACTGCAGCCTCTACCTGGTCATGATCGTGTGTGCTTGAATTCTTATTTTCCGTCATTGTCGCCACCATACTGCGTGGAATTTCCATTCCAGAAGGTGTTTCTGTCGCTGGTTTGGTGGCTATCATCTTCATCATGTTTCAGTGTGTGGATATTGCTTCCAAAACGAGATGAGGTTGGACGCCTGCTATTTCCACTAGTTGCAAGAGTACTTTGGTTTGGCTGCGCGAGATTCGATCTACCTGTGCCCCTGAGGTTGTTCTGTAGGGTAGGATTTGGACCTACAATATCATGAAGAATAAAATCAGAATGCATAATGCAAAAGATGTTTAGGTCATGGAGATATAATTTTCCTTATTCTTCCTCAAACAAGTGAGAACTAAACAAATTGCAGCAACAAAGCTACTAAATAACGCAAATTGTGGGAGCAGTTTGATAAAACTCAAAAATCAAATAAAATTGCAGCCAGACTTTATTTCATAAAGTTAAAGTTATCTAGTTTTGCAAAACTCACTGTATTGCCAAGTGCTGCTTTGAGATTCATGAACTGTACTTGGTGAGCTGGTACCACCACCAAGATAAGATAAAGGGTTCACGTAGGATATAATCCTTTTAACGAATGAAAGATATCCTTCACTGCTTCCACTTGAGGAACCAATAACATTGGTTGCAGGAGT
This sequence comes from Panax notoginseng, assembly GCA_016801055.1. Classification (NCBI taxonomy): domain Eukaryota; kingdom Viridiplantae; phylum Streptophyta; class Magnoliopsida; order Apiales; family Araliaceae; genus Panax; species Panax notoginseng. The sequence goes on from CM029012.1 coordinate 74,811,847, forward strand.
TCGGTTTCCTTCTTTACGCTGACCAATAGCTTGGCTATGTGGAACCACTATTAACGCTTGCCTATTGAATAGACCCAATTCTGACAAGGTTTTGCCCAAATCTGCACTCACATTAAAAGACAACAGGATTGTAAAAAAATTAAAATTAAATTAAATTAACAAGAATGAATACCCTATTGATCACCAATCACAGTCGTACTTGCTACAAATAACAGTGGTGTTCAACAAAACAAATACAATTTTCATTCCGGATATTGATAGAATCCTCAATCGGTATTGAGATCAGACTGTGTCTTGGTGATCAACATATTCATGCATATGCAATTATATATATGACATCGAGAACAAACAGCATCTGTCAGGAAGCATGCTAATACGTACTCCTCAGTTGCTAATAAGAGGAAAAAAAATGCCTTCATTGATACATTATCATTAACAACATTTTCTTTATTTTTGCAATTTTTTTTATACCACTGTTGACGTTTATTTGAAAGGTAGCATTAGTTAAATGGATTAACAAAGGATGTACTTATACTGAAAATAGCATTCACTAATTTTTTGTTGTTAGGTAAAAAGTATTAACTAATAGCCAGTATTTAGAATAGTATCATGGAGGATTGATACTTGGTGGAGGAACTTGTAAACTCTGCTCCTGTTTCTAGTTCAAGTGTTCAATTACAAACTGACAGTTTAGAACTGAGAAGTTTTCTTCTAGTTCTAAACAACTTGTTTTGTTTCTAAGCACTCGTGGAACAGGACCAATGTACTACACCCAACAGTACCAAAATGAGAAATAAATTCTAAACATCTAAAACAAGGTGCAGTATGATACTCAAAAGATGTTGGAATAAATTAACCTAATGATTTCTTTGTTTTATTTATTCCTAATTGCAATGAGAATTATTAATAACAGAAACCCAGAATCTGGTTTAAGCATGGTAAAATTCAGTAGGTGACAGCAGATGTAGTGGAAATTTTATTGCAACAAGAAAATAAGTATATTCTGCTAATTTAAAACTTTAAATTTCTTTATATTATCCTTTTCTTAGGTATCTGTTTTATCTTTTTCTTCTTTTCATCCCTTTCTGCGTTACATTACATGTGGGACTCGTTTTCAGCCTATACCCCAACTAGTTTGGGATAAAAGGTATATTTGAGTTGAGTTGAGTTAACAGAAAGTAAGTATATCAGCAGTTAAGTAACATCTTACAAATAAATTAGTAAGTTATGCTACCCAAGCTGAGGGTATTAAAAGACAGCTATCAAAGCAGTCAGCTTAACTATACGAAGCCAAATAAAAATAGGAGACTCTGTAATCAAAGTTCATACCTTCATTACTGAATACCTTGCGAGGATAAGGTATGGCTAGATCGTAAGAACCTATACTGCTTTCTTGTTTTTCGTTCACATAGTCTTTGACCACTCTCAAAGTGCTCGTGAGAGAGAACTTCTCATGTAGACTAGTAAAGTCCGGCAATCGGATATTTAAATGAACATCATTAGATTTATTTGCAGAAAAATCCAAACCATCATCCTTCTCATCTTTGAAGATTTCAGTATGTACAGCTTCATTTGCTTCATTGGCAATCACTTGAGAAGTGGCCTCTTTGGCTCCTGATCGTGAATCAATCAAGTTCTCTTTTGGGACAGGATATCCAACTTCCTCACTGACGGACTTATGCCTGTCTGCAATGTTATCTGTATTCGTCTTCACAGGATCAAGTGATTCATGAACTTTTGAAGGAGAAGACTGTTCAGCATGACCACTACCAGATTCATTATCTGGTGCATGAAACACCTCATCATCCACTTTGGAATTAACTTCCTGTCCGCGTGAACAAAAAACAGTATGCTAATCATGTCATGCATGAAACCATTAAGACAAATTCTACTCCAGTGATATTAGTTAGAATTTACCTTACGAGCATGTTTAGAATATTTATTTTCATCTACTGCCTCAGAATTTGAAGTTATTTTTGCCTCTGATGAATGGACATGTTTATCCATTGAAGGCGATGGAACATCTGAACTTGAAGAAGTTCCTTGACCAGGTGAGTTAGAATCAGTCCCCCCATGAGTAAGTTGTTCAGTTTTCTTTACCGCAAGTGCAGCAGTCAGGACACTTGCAGTTGTCTCCTGCAATTTATAATAAATTAGCATACCATATTACACTGAAGGTAATAATAGCACAATGGCAAATAATAGCACCTGTGGCAAAAAAGGAGAGGGAAAGAAAAGCAAGTGCACCGTTAAAAAGCGCCTTGTTTTTATGGTGGTCATGGTTTAAAAGAAAGATAAAGAATGAGAAAGAGAGGTGAGGAACCTATCCAAAGAGGAAATTGTTAGAAACTCCCTCAAAAAAACAAATCTTCAAGTCCGAATGCCACTATTTTGAATCTTCGATAATATGATGTACATGATATAGGATGCACTTGTAACACATGTAAATAACAAGTTCCTCACATCAAACACAAACAAACTACTTATAGCAGATCCAAGTAACATTGATAGAAGGTCTTTGTTAGCCTGACAAAATATGGTCATGGGTTGGTTTTGGTTTACAAAATTTGGTTATGGTTCCATTTAACTAAAATCACATTACCTATTTTTAATATGGGTTGTGTGGGTTGGAATCATATAGTTATGGGTCAAATATAGGTCGACCCATATTTCAAATTTCAAGCTTACCATTATTATGGTCCAATTAAATAAATTATTTATGATATTTAATTTCTATATTCCTTCACCTTCTATCTCTAATGTTTTACATTCTTCCTCTATAAAAATGTTTATACACTCAAATTTTTTTAGATTTTCTCTCTAATATTTGTGAAGGATTCTGAATTTGAAAAGTCAAATATGAATTTGTGAAGTCAACTCCACAATTCTTAGTAATCAGGCTTAAGATATGAATTGTGGCAGAACTGATGTGAAACCAATATATAGAGTACAACTTGGTCATATATTGAATGAAAAAGTTAATTATGTTTGAAACTCTATTCTTAGTGTTATACTAAAAATAACAAAGTTGCAAAAATGTTATAGAATTGAAGAAATAACAAAGTTGCAAGATAGAAGTATTAGAAAAAAAATTCCTTCTTTTGTCTGATCTTTCATTGCCTTTTATAGGCAAAATAATGGAACATAAATCCAACCAAGAACTACAAAATATAGATTAGACCAATGGTCTAGTTTTGTAGCCTATGACTTTAAGAAATCATAATATTATAACACTCCTCCTTGATTTCTTAAGATAGAAGATTATGTCTCATTAAAAACATTGTTAATAAAACCCAGTGGAAAACAACTTCGCGAAGGTAAAAAGAGTACATATCTCCCCTCATAAGGAATTCATTATTCTTTGATATATGAAATGTTGTGATAAGTCTTTCAGTCGACGCATTCCGATCTTATTCCGAAGTTTTGTAAACATTGCATTTGGTAGTGACTTTGTGAATAAGTCGGCTAGATTATCACATGATCGAATTTGATGCACATCTATATCACCCTTCTTTTGTAGATCATGTGTAGAAGAATTTAGGTGAAATGTGTTTTGTTCTATCTCCCATATGTACCCTCCTCTAAGTTGAGCAATGCATGCATCGTCATACTCATACATAATTGTAGGAATATCTTTAATTGATGGTAATCCGCATGACTCTTGGATACGCTGAATAATTGACCTCAACCAAACACACTCTCTACTTGCTTCATGTATTACGAGAATCTCCGAGTGATTTGTAGATGCAGTTGTCATGGTTTGCTTTGTGGATTTCCAGGATATAGTTGTGTCACAATATGTAAAAACATAACCTATTTGTGATCTCCCATCATGTTGATCTAATAAATATATCAGTATATCCAACTAATCGCGACGTTAAATCTTTTGGATAAAATAATCTAAGATCTATACTTCCACGGAGGAATCTCAAAATGTGTTTGATCTCATCCCAATGCCTCTTAGTCGGAGAAGAACTGTATCTTGCCAACAAGTTGACAACAAAAGTAAATATCGGGTCGTGTACAGTTTAAAAGATACATAAGAGCACCTATTGCACTTAGGTATGGAACTTCAGGTCCAAGAACTTCTTCCCCACTTTCTAGAGATTGAAATGTATCTTTATAAATTTTAGAGATCGAACAACTATTGGGGTAGTCAAAGGGTGAGCTTTATCCATATGAAAACGACAGAATCTTTTCAGTATATGTGGATTGATGAACAAAAATTTCAGATGCTAAATGCTCCACTTGTATTCCCAAACAGAATTTTGTCTTTCCAAGATCTTTAATTTCAAATTCATCCTTTAAATAAGTAGCAGTTCTTGTGAGTTCTTCAGGAGTAGCTAAAAGATTCAAGTCATCCACATATACATCAATGATGGTAAATCCACTTTGTGTTTTCTTAATAAATACACATGGGCATACTTGATTATTTGTATACCTGTCATTTATTAAATAATCACCAAGTCGATTATACCACATATAATAAGAGTTGCAACTTGATTGAATATATGTGGCGGGACTTTTGTGATTCAACAATTTTTAATCCTTTAGGAATTCTCATATAGATCTCACTATCAAGTGAGCCATATAGGTATATTGTTACAACATCCATCATACGTGGTTCCAAACCTTCCATGGTTGTCATACCTAGTAAAAAACGAAAAGTGACTCCATCCATTACTGGAGAGTATGTATTATGATAATCAATATCAGGTCTTTGTGAAAAACCTCGAGGGCTTTGTATCTCACAATTTCATTTTCCTCATTTCACTTTCGTACAAATACCCATTTGTTTCCAACCGAGATTACTCCCAGCGGTGTTTGGACTACTGGTTCAAATACTTCCCTTTTCAATAATGATTATAACTCAGTTTGAATAGCATCTTTTCCATTTTGGCCAATCTTTTCTTTTTCGACATTCTTCCACGTTTTGTGGTTCAGGATCCATGTCAGAAATCATAGTAATATCTGATGCTATAGAGAAAGCAAATATATCATCAATCATGACTTTGCTCCGATCCCTTATTTTATCTCATCATGTACATAATTTATTGAGATCTCCTGGTATTCATTTCTTATCCCTTCAGTGAGATTTTGTACATCTTTTAGGGGTATTCCCACTTTTGGAATAAGTACTACTTCTGGGGCGGGTATCACTTCTAGGACTCCCTTATTTGCCTTTAGTTTTCGTGGTGCAGTGTCTTTTGCACCAACTGGTCTTCCACGCTTCTGGCGTGGGTGTTGCCTCATTTGTCAATTCTTTAGGAATTAATTTTTCGATAGGTATTTCTATCTTTGATAGAGTATTCACTGCAGGTGTTTCTGATTTTATCACTTTTTTAGCATCATTAAATGCATCTGGCATTTGATTTGAAATAGTTTGTAAATAAATAATTCTTTGAACTTCAATTTCACATTGTCCTGTGCGAGGATCAAGTGAATTTAATTTTGATGCATGATATTTTAGATGGTTTCTTATATAAAAATTTCCCTCCTAACGGTGAAAATACAAATTCATCAAAGTGACGATCTTCATTTATGAAGAGCTGTTGGCCTCACTCGAATAATGGTTGCAGCGTGAAGAATTGCATGACCCCAAACTGAGGTTAGTAAGTTAGCCCTTTTAATATTAATGGACATGCAATTAGTTGAAGTCTTTTTATTAAAGATTCGGCTAAACTATTTTGTGTATGTATATGAGGAACAGAGTGTTCAATGGAGATTCCAATAGTCATACAAAAGTTATTAAATGTCTTTGATGAAAATTCAACTGCATTATCAAGTCAAATTGACTTAATTGGATAATCTGAGAACTGAGCCCATAACTTGATTATTTGAGTAAGAAGTTTAGAGAAGGAAAAATTTCGAGAGGAGAGGAGACAAACATGGGACCATCTAGTTGAAGCATCTATTAAAACCATGAAATATCAAAATACGTCAGACAATGGATGAATGGGTCCACAAATGTCTCCTTGAATTCTCTCTAGGAATTTTGGGGTTTTATTATAAACTTTTGATGGTGATGATCGAATAATTAATTTTCCTTAAGAACATGCAACGCAAGGAAAATCACAACTAAGAAAAGCCTTCTGATTTTTGAGAGGATGACCAATAGAGTTTTCAATAATGCGACGCATCATAGACATGCCTGGATGATCGAGTCTTTCATGCCAAAGCATAAATGATTTGGAATCTATGAATTTTAGAATCACAACAATATGAGACTCAATTACTCTAATCTTCATGGTATATAACCTAAAAGAAATTGAATAAAGTTTTTCTAGGATATTCTTCTTTCCAAAATAGTATAAGTGATAAGAAAATATTCCTTGTCATTTTCATTTGTTGTTTCAATGTGAAAACCATTTAGTCGAATATCTTTAAAATTAATCAAATTTCTTCTTGATTTACTATACTAGAATATAGAGCATTTTGATGAAGAATTGTGTCTCATTTGGTAACATGAAACTAGCTTTTACAAATCCCTCGATTAAATTTGATATGTCAGAGATAGTTCCCACGCTTCCCTTAGCTTTGATTAGTTGTGAAAAATATTTCTCACTTTGAAGGATTGTATGAGTTATTGCACTGTCTGCAAAACATATATCCTCCATATCCATTAAAGTTGGTCTGACACAAAAATATATTAAAAAAACATATATTTTATTCATAATATTATTGATGAGTGAGTTTTATACTCATAATTGAGTGCGTTTGAGCTTAATCTTTTGGATGTTTTTAAGTGTTTATATCTATTCATGCATGTTTTATGTTGTTTTGTAGGAATTGGGACAAAAGTTACTTGGATCGACGTTTGGGATGGCTAGATTCGCGTTTTCGGCTTGTCATTTACATAGCAGTCACTTCAGAGCCAATTTGAGTATTGCTCGGGACCTTATTTCGAAACACTTAAAGAATGAAAGTTGTAGATCTACGTCTCCTCTTTCCGGAACATCTTGAATCATCAAAATTGGAGTTCGAACGAAGAAGTTATGACCATTTTCCCAAAGGACATCGGAGCAGAAAATGTCAGAAAAGTGGCCAGCACCGGGGCGCCCATTTCATGCCTATTTGCAGCGCCGGGGCACTAGGGGGCAGTGTTCCAGCCCCATGCCCAGCGCCGGGGCACTGGGGAAGAGATTGGTGAAGCTTGGACGCGTTTTGGGGCGAATTTTGACACTTTTCTGACTCCAAATTGGATTGAGTTTGTTCCTAAGCTAAAAATTGGACTTGTAACCTATAAATACATGATGTAAGTCATAAAATAAAGGGAGATTACATAGATTAGATTAGAGATACACTCCATTAGATTAAACATTAACCCTAGTTCTTATTAGTTTTGGAGATTGAAGTAACTTGGAGAATATTGAAGATCAAGAGCAGGAGCAAGAGGGGAGCATCAGATTTGCTGACAACAGATTCTATTCTTTTTTCTTATCATACTTTTATCTTTTAATGTCTATTCAGTTGTGGATTCTTGGTTTCAATTCATTATTTATGAGCTAACTCTTTTATTAAGATTTCAATTAAACCTTTTATGTCTATAAATTAGTTATTTGATTTATTCCAATTATTTATGTCAAGGTGAATTGTTTATCTTGTCTTGAGCTTATTGATTAATTATCTGATCAGTAATTACCTTATTACTCTAGAAGGATTCGGAAGAGGAATTCTAGGGTTAGAACTGGGCATGATAACATGTGACTTAGTTATTTACATGGTGAATAATTAGGTTTGTGAATTGAATAGAAATATCTGTTCACCGCATGTAACACATAAGGAATTGGAATTGAAGGAGTTTAATTTAATTTTTTTGTATAGGAATATAACAAGATTAATCTGGATTAAATAGAAGTCAATGGATCACTTGGAAAATAACTTTTGGCATTTGAGAATTCCTGTTAACAATTCAGTAGGCATAATAATTGGGATATTTGAATAATTGATTTATAGTTCATAATTGGGGATATTGAAGTCTTAATCTTTATTTATCTGAATTCAGTCATAAAGCAATTCAGTTTAATTAGTTAATTGAGTTTTCTTAATTAGAAAAATCACGATTTGAGATTGTTTAAATAAAATTAGTTTGGTTAAGAATTAGTATTTGGTAATTTTTATTAAATAATTCCTCGTGGGAACGATACTCTACTTTCACTTTATTACTTGTTGACCGTGTATACTTGCACGTATTCATTGATTGCGAAATCGATCAACAATTATCCATGAGGAACACGCCATATTATATATGTAGGGTACAAAATAAAAATTAATAATATTATACATGCATGGTGCTTAATTAAAATAAGAAATTAATCGATATCCCAAAAGATGCTTTCAAAAGATCCAACTGTAAGACCCCAAATTTTATGAAATGAAAGTATTCAATTTTCTTATAGTTATTATTTTATTTCATAAATGGTTAAATTAATAAAAGATTAAAATTAAGGGTGATATGTGAAAATTTTGCAAAGTATACAAGTTGTTATAAAATATTTTTTTTGTCGGGGAATATCCGTACGACGGCACAATCATTGGTGGACCCCACAACAGAAGTATTGTAGTAATTAGAAAACGACGAAATTATCTTTTTATAAAAATAACGGCGAAAGTGTTACCGTTAAAACTGTTGAACTACCCGGTAGTAAAAGTACAGTAATACGCGTGGTTGCATAGTAGCACACTGTATTAATTATTGATGCTTACGTAAGAAGTCACTTAGTTATACTCAATTATTACTAACAGTAATTGCTGCATTGTAAGACCCCAAATTATTAATAAATGAAATTTAAATTCCCTCTATTTATTATTTTGAAATAGTAAGTGTTAAATTGATTAATGAGGTTAGTTATGGGTAAAATGCGTAAATATTTTAAATAAGCAAGTGGTTATAAAATATTCATTGTTGTCGGGGAATATTCGTTTGGTCGTGGAATATTCTTCCTGTCGGGGAATATTCGTACGACGGCGCAGTCTTTTGTGGGCCCCATAACGGAAAGCGATTGGATGAAGAAAACGACAAGTATATGTTTTTTATTAATAACGGCGTAGTTGTTACCGTTAATACTGTTGAAATACCCGGTGGTTAAAACACAGTAATACGCGTTGTTACACAGTAGCACACTGTATTGCACCAATTATTGATTCTTACGTAAGAAGGCACTACTCAATAATGGTTACAGTAATTACTGTTCAGTATTTTATTTTATTGATTCAATAATTGCTGCGTTGATATTTTATATTACTGTTGTTTCAATAATTGTCACTACACAGTATTTCTCATTATCAGATCAATAATTCATATTATTTGAATAATATTATTAGATAACATTATTGGCAATGTCTAGAAAGTTCTGTCTAAGGAGAGGTTTGGTCATCTAATTGCGCGCCAGTAAGGAGAAATCCTTATTGGAAAGCCCCCTCTTTCCTGGGAACGGCCTGGTTGTCATAAATGTGATTCTGTAATATTATTTGTAAATAATTAATTATTGATTCATATGATAAGGAAATATTTATTTTTGTGGATATAAATGAGGGATATATTTTTGTGGTTAAAAATGAAGGAGTTAATGTTGAGGTTTTTATCAGTATTTTTGTCGGAATGGAGGTATTAAAAATCAGGGTTTTTGAGATATTTTGCGGGAGTTATAATTTTTAATCCGACCGTTGGATCGTGGTAATTTTTGGATATGTTATACATATATAAGTTGAGTATATGTCCACAAATTTTGAACCGTTAAAAATGAACGTATGATTTATTATGAATTTTACGAGATGACTGGTTCAGAAATTGTTGAATTTTCGGAGTTAATCATTTTGGTAGAAAATTCTAGAATTGGTGGGCCCCACTCTTGGTTGGTGAAGAAATGTGCTGAGATTTTTATTCAAATGTGGTGGGTGGGAATAGTAGCAGGTAAAGCCATCAGGTTGCAGGTTAAGTCTGCTTCGGCGTGCTAACATTTTCCTATAAATAGAGGGCTAAGTTAGAATTGAAAATCACACCAGAAACAAGTTTTCTCTCTTTCTCTCTCTAGATTATTGAGTGTATTTTGTGAGTATTTAGATACTTTGAGAGTTTCTATTCATCAGAGCAAGTGTCTTTCAGCCTTATACCGGTATTCCGACCAGAAGTACTGTCTGTACGAGGTAAGGGATGTTATTTTATTCAAAAATGATATTATTTCTTCAATATCATTATGCCGAAATATTGGTTGGAAATTTTTATCAAATTTGGAACTTTTCACGTCGGGGTTACTATTCATGAGTTACTATTCACGAGTTACTATTCACGAGTTACTATTCACCGAAAAATAAAATTTTCTTCTTTTCGTCCAAAATATCTATTCTGGGTACTAGCTTTGATTGTATCCATGTTTTGATCATTCTTGAATTCTACTTCACTATGAATAATTATAAGGTATTTTTGGACATGAATAAATCGAAATACGAATCCTTAATATTTGTTATTTTGTTTCACTGGATTCGTTTTCTTTAATATATATTTTTCATCATCCTCAGTCCTAAATGATGATATTACTGAATATCTTTGGCCGTAGTGCAAAGATGAATGATTAACTGATGAATATCTTTGGCCGTAGTGCAAAGATGAACAGGTGTTGAGATGAACATGACCGACTGGTGATACAAATGAATATCTTTGGCCTGTAGTGCAAAGATGAATATTTGATTAAAGATGGTTATTGATTGTTGTTACAGGGATAAAATATTGATGATGGACTTTTAAATCTTAGAAGATAGTAGAACTCATTCTCTACTTGACTCTTCTAATGGTTTGCTGTTTCCGCTGCAGTTATTGATTTAAAACTTGTTGTCTATTGTATTCTATTAGATTTTTCCCTGTTGAAGACTAACGATAATTTGTTCTGTATTATCTTAGTCATAATGTTCTTTACTGGGCTAGTTGAGCTCACCCTTTTCCTTTTTGTTCCATTTTTCTCAGGAGGCGAGAATGTAGCGAGTACTAGTCGGGGTATGGAATGATGGTTCTAGAAGTTACTTTAGTAGTCCTCACTATTTTTGTGAAATAATGTATCAATAATTGTAATGAGGGCTTATTTGAGTGTGGATATTGTCTAAATGACAATATTTGTATTTAAACTCACAGTTCTTGTGTTGTAATAATAAAGATGTAGTTGTTTCTGTACCATGTATTTTGGCGACTCAGAATGGGTGTTGTATACCTATTTTGGGGGCGTCACAGTTGGTATCAGAGCTTAGGGATATGATCTCTGGCGGAGATCGGGGAATAGAACTAGGAGGGGAGAGACGAATCCTTCGCTAGTGTGTCCTACCTAAGCTTATTTATTGGTCAGTCATAATATAGGGGTATTATGTGATTTGTTAATTTATTTAATTAACCCTTGTTTTATGGCAGTATTTGAGAATGTCGACTGAGAATGTTAATAGTGGAGTAAATGAGACCATGGAGACACCGGTGCTTACCAACGAGGAGAACGTGCAACAGGCTGGCAATGTTCCTCCTGTGAACAACACCAATGAGCAGATGATGAACGATGGAATGTTTAGAAGTTTTTTGCAATTCATGCAAAACCAGACAAGGGAGACTCGTGTTCAAAATACAGGAGGAAATGATAGCAATTCACGGTTTGTCACAGCCAAACAGTTCAAAGAATTGGGACCACCAGAATTTAAGGGAAAGCCGGATCCGATCATGGCGGAAACGTGGGTCAAGCAAATTACCAAGATATTCGATGTCTTGGGATGCACGGAGGAACAGAAGGTTCCATTCGCCACCTTTATGTTCCGTGGCGAGGCAGATTACTGGTGGGAGTCTGTGAAGCGTACCCATCCAACCGCACTCAGCATGTCTTGGGAGACATTTCAAAAACTGTTCAATGACAAGTACTTTCCTGAAAGTATTCGTCATATGAAGGAGGTAGAGTTTATTAGACTAGAGCAGAATAATATGACGGTATCTCAGTACGAGGCAAAGTTTGCAGAGTTGTCCAGGTTTGCACCTCATTTGGTGGAGAATGAGGAACGTATGACGAGGATGTTTCTGAGAGGTTTGAAACCCGGCATACGTCAATATCTCATTTCTCATAAATTTTCTCTCTATTCAGATGTTGTCAACAGGGCTCAATTATTAGAGCGAGATAACGAGTACGGTCAACTGAGGGATCACAACCAGGATCATATCGGTGACAGCAGTCATCAGAACAATGATAACCAGCGGAGAAAGAAAAATACAGACAAGAACGGCAACCACTCTGGTGGTAATCGTGGCTATGAAAATAGAAGAAGCGAGTCGGGAGGAGATTTTAAAAAGAGGAGATTCAACAATGACAATACGAAGACGTCAGCACCAACAGCAATTGGTTCCAAGGGAGGAGAACGACCACCGGTTATATGCTATAAGTGCGGAAAAGAAGGACATATCAGCCCAAACTGCCCACAACAGTTTAAGGTATGTTATAATTGTGGAAAGGAAGGACATATCGCTCGAGATTGCACTGTAGCAAAACCAAGTCCAGCGGGGATGGTGACTCAAAAAGCTGTCCCAGAAAAGATAAAGTCAACGGTTCCTGGAAGAGCGTTTGTCGTGACTGGTCAACATGCGAGGAACCCAAACGAGGTGATCACGGGTAAGCTAATCATAAATTCATGCGAAGTTTATACCTTATTAGATACCGGTTCTACCCATTCTTTTATCTCTCCTGCTTGTGCTCAACGTTTAAACTTGACTCCGGAGAAGTTAGACTTTGATTTATCTGTGGAGACTCCGTTAGGAGAAACTTTCATCACATCCACTGTTTATAAATCTTGTGTGATCCAAGTTGGTACCATCACCTTACCTGTTGACCTTATCTCTTTAAAGATACTTGCTTTTGATGTGATTTTAGGGATTGATTGGCTAACTACTCATCATGCCAAAATTGATTGTTTTCGTAAGGTTGTTAGTTTTCATATTCCTAACCAACCTGTTGTACGAATTCAAACAACTAAGCCATTAAAATCAATCACTGTTATATCAAGCCATAAAGCCATTCGTTTATTAAAAAACGGATGTCAAGCTTTCTTAGCCCATGTTATGGATTTGAATAAAGACACGTCAAATTTGAATAATATTCCTGTTGTTATTGACTTTCCTGACGTATTTCCTGAAGAACTTCCCGGTCTACCCCCGGAACGAGAAATTGAATTCTTTATTGATCTTGAACCTGGTACAAAGCCCATTTCTAAAACCCCATATCGAATGGCTCCTATTGAACTTCAGGAGTTAAAGGTCCAACTACAAGAGTTGTTGGACATCGGTTTCATTCGTCCTAGTACATCTCCTTGGGGTGCTCCTGTTTTATTTGTAAAGAAAAAAGACGGGAGTATGCGACTTTGTATTGATTACCGGGAATTAAACCATGTCACTATTAAGAATAGGTATCCGCTACCTCGTATTGATGACCTGTTTGACCAGTTACAAGGAGCACAGTTCTTTTCAAAGATCGATCTTCGTTCTGGATATCATCAGCTGAAGGTTAAAACTGAGGATATTCCAAAGACTGCCTTCAGAACTCGGTACGGGCATTATGAGTTCCTAGTTATGTCTTTTGGATTGACTAATGCTCCTGCGGCTTTCATGGATATGATGAACCGAGTATTTAAGGATTATTTGGATCAGTTCGTTGTTGTCTTTATTGATGACATCCTCATATATTCCAAAAGCCGTGAAGATCATGAGCATCATTTGAAGCTGGTACTCCAAAGGCTGCGTGAAAATAAGTTATATGCCAAGTTGAAGAAATGTGAGTTCTGGCTTGAGGAAGTAGCTTTCCTAGGGCACGTGGTGTCAAAACATGGAGTATCTGTTGACCCGGCGAAGATTGAAGCAATACAAAGTTGGGAGCAACCAAAGACGGTGACCGAAGTACGTAGCTTTCTAGGCTTAGCTGGTTATTATCGAAGATTCGTGGAAGGGTTTTCTCGAATCGCTACCCCGTTAACTCAGCTGACTCGGAAAGATATCAAATTCGTATGGAGCGAGGAATGCGAGAAGAGTTTTCAAGAGCTTAAGAGGAGACTCATTTCGGCACCTGTTCTGACAATACCATCTGGTTCGGATGGATTTGTTATCTACAGTGATGCTTCAGGCAAAGGGTTAGGATGTGTTCTCATGCAACATGGGAAAGTCATAGCCTATGCCTCGCGACAACTCAAAGAATATGAGAGGAATTATCCTACTCATGATTTGGAGTTGGCAGCAGTAGTTTTCGCGTTGAAGATCTGGAGACACTACCTGTATGGGGAGAAAGTGGAGATCTATACAGATCATAAAAGCCTTAAATATTTCTTCACCCAAAAGGAACTCAACATGCGGCAGCGACGTTGGCTCGAGCTGTTGAAAGATTACGATCATACCATCCAATATCATCCTGGAAAAGAAAACGTAGTAGCTGACGCATTGAGTAGAAGATCATATGCGGGTACGAGTGCAATGTTGTTAACACAAAGGCCCATTTTGTATGACTTGCAAAGGATGGAGATAGAGATGAAGGCTCCAAGTACCCACATGATGATATCAAATATACGAGTAGAACCGACTTTAATCGATAAAGTTAAAGCTGCTCAAGCTACGGACATAGAGCTGATGCGTATGAAGAAGAAAGTGCAAGAAGATTCTATTCCAGAAGCAAGAATCGATGAAGAAGGAATACTTCGAGTTCACTCTAGACTCTGTGTTCCTAACAATTCTGATTTGAAGTACAAGATCATGATGGAAGCACACAATACACCATTTGTAATCCATCCTGGAAGTACCAAAATGTATCGTGATCTACGACATACATTTTGGTGGAATAATATGAAGAGAGAGATTGCAAAGTTTATCTCGAGGTGTTTAACTTGTCAACGTGTAAAGGCGGAACATCAAGTACCAAAGGGTCCATTGCAACCACTTGAGATTCCGAAATGGAAGTGGGAACACATTACCATGGATTTCGTTACGGGTCTTCCCACGGTTTCTCAAGGCATAAATGCTATTTGGGTTATTGTTGATAGATTAACCAAGTCTGCTCATTTCTTGCCGATACGGGAGACTTATTCCCTTGAACGTCTTGCTCGTATATACGTAGATGAGATTGTGAGACTGCATGGCATGCCAGTATCCATAGTTTCGGATCGTGACCCAAGATTCACTTCAAGATTTTGGGTTAGCTTGCAAAAAGCTATGGGCACAGATTTACGATTTAGTTCGGCATACCATCCTCAAACGGACGGACAATCAGAGAGGACTATTCAAACTCTTGAAGATCTATTAAGACTTTGTGTCCTAGATTTCAAAGGGAGTTGGGATAAGTACCTACCATTGGTGGAATTCTCTTACAATAACAGTTATCAGGCAAGTATAGGTGTGGCCCCATTTGAAGCATTATATGGACGAAAGTGTCGCTCTCCAGTATGCTGGGACGAGGTGGGTGAAGCAACATTGTTGGGACCAGAGTTGGTACGCATGACTACAGAGAAGATCCAAACGATTCGACAACGTATACAAACGGCACAGGATCGACAAAAGAGTTATGCGGATCTTCATCGGAAGGACGTGGAATTTGACATTGGGGATCATGTATTGTTGCGTGTGGCTCCATGGAAAGGAGTTACAAGATTTGGGAAGAGAGGAAAGCTCAATCCACGATTTATTGGTCCATTTTAGATTCTTGACCGAGTAGGAAATGTGGCCTATAGACTTGCGTTACCTCCAAGTATGTCTCGTGCTCATAATGTTTTTCATATATCTGTGTTACGTAAATATGTGAAAGACCCAGACCACGTTATTGAGTTAGAACCGGACGAGATAGCTGAAGACTTAACGTACGAAGAGGTACCTGTCAAGATCTTGGATAGAAAGGAGCATGTCCTACGCACGAAGGTCATACCACAAGTTAAAGTTTTGTGGAGAAACCATGCTATTGAGGAAATGACCTGGGAGTTGGAAACGGAAATGAAAGCGAGGTATCCTCATCTTTTCGAAACACCAGGTACGTACGTCAATTTCGAGGACGAAATTTCATAAGGAGGGGAGGTTGTAAGACCCCAAATTATTAATAAATGAAATTTAAATTCCCTCTATTTATTATTTTGAAATAGTAAGTGTTAAATTGATTAATGAGGTTAGTTATGGGTAAAATGCGTAAATATTTTAAATAAGCAAGTGGTTATAAAATATTCATTGTTGTCGGGGAATATTCGTTTGGTCGTGGAATATTCTTCCTGTCGGGGAATATTCGTACGACGGCGCAGTCTTTTGTGGGCCCCATAACGGAAAGCGATTGGATGAAGAAAACGACAAGTATATGTTTTTTATTAATAACGGCGTAGTTGTTACCGTTAATACTGTTGAAATACCCGGTGGTTAAAACACAGTAATACGCGTTGTTACACAGTAGCACACTGTATTGCACCAATTATTGATTCTTACGTAAGAAGGCACTACTCAATAATGGTTACAGTAATTACTGTTCAGTATTTTATTTTATTGATTCAATAATTGCTGCGTTGATATTTTATATTACTGTTGTTTCAATAATTGTCACTACACAGTATTTCTCATTATCAGATCAATAATTCATATTATTTGAATAATATTATTAGATAACATTATTGGCAATGTCTAGAAAGTTCTGTCTAAGGAGAGGTTTGGTCATCTAATTGCGCGCCAGTAAGGAGAAATCCTTATTGGAAAGCCCCCTCTTTCCTGGGAACGGCCTGGTTGTCATAAATGTGATTCTGTAATATTATTTGTAAATAATTAATTATTGATTCATATGATAAGGAAATATTTATTTTTGTGGATATAAATGAGGGATATATTTTTGTGGTTAAAAATGAAGGAGTTAATGTTGAGGTTTTTATCAGTATTTTTGTCGGAATGGAGGTATTAAAAATCAGGGTTTTTGAGATATTTTGCGGGAGTTATAATTTTTAATCCGACCGTTGGATCGTGGTAATTTTTGGATATGTTATACATATATAAGTTGAGTATATGTCCACAAATTTTGAACCGTTAAAAATGAACGTATGATTTATTATGAATTTTACGAGATGACTGGTTCAGAAATTGTTGAATTTTCGGAGTTAATCATTTTGGTAGAAAATTCTAGAATTGGTGGGCCCCACTCTTGGTTGGTGAAGAAATGTGCTGAGATTTTTATTCAAATGTGGTGGGTGGGAATAGTAGCAGGTAAAGCCATCAGGTTGCAGGTTAAGTCTGCTTCGGCGTGCTAACATTTTCCTATAAATAGAGGGCTAAGTTAGAATTGAAAATCACACCAGAAACAAGTTTTCTCTCTTTCTCTCTCTAGATTATTGAGTGTATTTTGTGAGTATTTAGATACTTTGAGAGTTTCTATTCATCAGAGCAAGTGTCTTTCAGCCTTATACCGGTATTCCGACCAGAAGTACTGTCTGTACGAGGTAAGGGATGTTATTTTATTCAAAAATGATATTATTTCTTCAATATCATTATGCCGAAATATTGGTTGGAAATTTTTATCAAATTTGGAACTTTTCACGTCGGGGTTACTATTCATGAGTTACTATTCACGAGTTACTATTCACGAGTTACTATTCACCGAAAAATAAAATTTTCTTCTTTTCGTCCAAAATATCTATTCTGGGTACTAGCTTTGATTGTATCCATGTTTTGATCATTCTTGAATTCTACTTCACTATGAATAATTATAAGGTATTTTTGGACATGAATAAATCGAAATACGAATCCTTAATATTTGTTATTTTGTTTCACTGGATTCGTTTTCTTTAATATATATTTTTCATCATCCTCAGTCCTAAATGATGATATTACTGAATATCTTTGGCCGTAGTGCAAAGATGAATGATTAACTGATGAATATCTTTGGCCGTAGTGCAAAGATGAACAGGTGTTGAGATGAACATGACCGACTGGTGATACAAATGAATATCTTTGGCCTGTAGTGCAAAGATGAATATTTGATTAAAGATGGTTATTGATTGTTGTTACAGGGATAAAATATTGATGATGGACTTTTAAATCTTAGAAGATAGTAGAACTCATTCTCTACTTGACTCTTCTAATGGTTTGCTGTTTCCGCTGCAGTTATTGATTTAAAACTTGTTGTCTATTGTATTCTATTAGATTTTTCCCTGTTGAAGACTAACGATAATTTGTTCTGTATTATCTTAGTCATAATGTTCTTTACTGGGCTAGTTGAGCTCACCCTTTTCCTTTTTGTTCCATTTTTCTCAGGAGGCGAGAATGTAGCGAGTACTAGTCGGGGTATGGAATGATGGTTCTAGAAGTTACTTTAGTAGTCCTCACTATTTTTGTGAAATAATGTATCAATAATTGTAATGAGGGCTTATTTGAGTGTGGATATTGTCTAAATGACAATATTTGTATTTAAACTCACAGTTCTTGTGTTGTAATAATAAAGATGTAGTTGTTTCTGTACCATGTATTTTGGCGACTCAGAATGGGTGTTGTATACCTATTTTGGGGGCGTCACATGCATCATATCTCTCATATTATTGATTCAATTATTGTCACAGTATCATCTGTATAATTTGTTATATCATTAAATCAATAATTGAGACGACAAAGTTATTCATATTATTATTTACAATATTGACAATGTCTAGAAGTTCTGTCAAGGAGAGGTTAGATAATCTAATTGCGCGCCAATAGGGAGAAATCCTTATCAGAAAGCCCCCTCTTTCCTGAGAACGACCTGATTGTTAAATATTGTGAGTTATAATAATAATAATGAATAAATTCGTGTTGATTAAAGATAAAATTGATAGTTCCATTGTGTTGGGATTATTAGTGTTTGTGGGAATCGACATTTATTTCGATGATAATTGATGTCTGGAAGTTATACTGACCAATCGGGTAATTAATCGGATAAATGAGCAATTAATTGCTATTAATTCACATGCTTATAACTATGTGTTCACGTGTGTGTACTATTAATTCACATGATTTACTATTAGGAGAATTGGTGCAAAATTGATAATACTTGCATGACTAAATTAGAAATGGAGGTATAGTTGAAGGTACTATCCTATAATTAATTTTTTCACATGTTTAGAACTATTGAGTCACATGATTTACTATTGATTCACATGATTTACTATTAGGGGAGGTATTGCAAGTTTGATAATACTTGCAGGACTAAATTAGAAATGAAGAAAAAGAGGAAGGTATTATACTGTAATATTTCGAGCCCAAAAAACGTGCAATTATCGAAACTATATTTTTCTATAAATAGAAGCTCATTCTTTTTTCATTTCTCACCAATTCACTAAAGCTATAGAGCAATTATTATAGAGAGAAATTATAGAGAGAAAAAAGAAGAGAAGTCTGCTACCTTACTATTCTAGTATCCAGTCTTCTTTTGAGGTAAGGGGTATTATTTATTTCATATTCTGAAGAGATATTATTTTTCGTACTTCGTTCAATATTCGTAAGGAATATCATCTTCGTTCAATATTCGTAGCAATATTATTTTCGTTCAATAGTCGTAAGCGGTATTATTTCTTTCGTATTCATGAAGTGAGCTTCTGTTATTCCATTCTTTATTATTATGTTGGAATAACCTGTCTATGCGAAGTACCGCATATATGGTGAATGATCATTCGTATTCATTCTTTATTAAATTGTGAAAATAATGTGTCTACGTGGATTACCGCATGGCAGATAAAAATCCATTTTTAGTTTCGTACATTCTATTATACTCGTATGAGATATCATTTCTTTTGTAGTCGTCATGAAATATCATTTTATTTGGTATTTTATTTACGAGTTACTATTCACCCGGTTACTATTCACTCTAGTATTATTCACTCGGGTATTCGGGACACTTTTCGTGTCGAAATACTATTCATGAGTTACTATTCACCCAAATTACTATTCATTCGAATATTATTTACTCGAGTATTTGGGGTATTTTTCATGTTGGGGTACTATTCACGAGGTACTATTCCCGAAGTACTATTCACGGGGTACTATTTACCCGAAAAATATATTTCTTTTCTGTCCAAATTATTATTGGTACATGAATATTATTCTTGAATTTTACTCCACAAAGCAGTATCATATTGACAATTTGGACGTTATTGATTTCTGGATAAATTAAATTATAAATCTTTAAAATTTATCCTTGAACTTGTTTTATTGAATTATTATGTCATTATCATCATCTTCATGCTTATATTGTGATGAAAGTCATCTTTGGCTTACGTGCAGAGATGGACTTGGTATGATTATGACTTGGGATTATTCAGTATAATTATGACCGTAATGTGACGAATGATATGGTGAAAGTCCTCATTGGCTTGTAGTTCATTGATGGACAGTTGTTGGTATGATTATGACCAGGGATTATTCAGTATAATCATGACCATTGATGATTACATGAATATCCTTGGCCGTGGTGCAGGGATGATTTGATTTGATTTATTAAGCTGAGTCTCAGCGATAAAGTTGATGAAAACCTTTTTAAATTATAGAAGATAATAAATTTTATGCTCTACTTGACTCTTCTAATGGATTGCTTATTTCACTGCAGTGAAACTTGTTGTCTATTATATTTTATCAGTTGTGATACTGTTGAAGGCTAAGGATAATTTATTCTGCATTATCTTAGTCATAATATTTTTACTGGGCTAGTTGAGCTCATCCTTTCTTTCACTGTTCTCTTCAAGAAATGAGAATATAGCTGGGACGAGTCGGGGAACGAATTGACGGTCCAGATGGTTGTTTTAGTAGTCCTCACCATTCTATAAAATAGTGTGACAATAAATATAATGAGAACTCCATTGAGTGTGGATATTGTCTAGATGACAATATTTGTATTAAAACTCGTAGCATATGTTTTGTCGTATTTTACACGATTGTTGTATAATTAAGTTGTATTTGAATTTATGTACCATGTATCTGGCGACTCAAGATGGGTGATGTATACCTGTTTTGGGGGCGTCACAGTTGGTATTAGAGCTTAGGGATATGATCCCTGGCTGAGATGTGAGACAAGAACTAGGAGGGGAGAGACGGGGAATTTCTTCGCTAGTATGACCTACCTAAGTTTATTTGGTATTTAATTGGTCGGTCAGAGTATAGGGATAATATGTGATATGTCAATTAACCCTTGTTTTTGTGGTAGTGTTTGAAAATGGCATCCGAAAATATTGAGATAAGCAATGAAGCACATGAGACCGTTGAGTCACCAACGATTAATACCCAGGATAATGTGCAACAAGAAGACAATAATCCTCAGGTAAACAACAACACCGATCAGATGATGAACGATGGGATGATCAGAGGCTTTATGCAATTCATGCAACATCAGGCGAGAGAGACTCCTGTTCAAAATGCAGGTGGAAACACTGCTAACTCTCGGATGG
The DNA here is from genome assembly GCA_016801055.1 of Panax notoginseng. Taxonomy (NCBI): domain Eukaryota; kingdom Viridiplantae; phylum Streptophyta; class Magnoliopsida; order Apiales; family Araliaceae; genus Panax; species Panax notoginseng. The sequence goes on from CM029012.1 coordinate 74,833,261, forward strand.
TCACCGCTAAGCAGTTCAAGGAGCTGGGACCGCCGGAGTTTTTGGAAAAGCCAGAACCACTTAAGGCGGAGACGTGGTTAAAATAGATCACCAAGATATTTGATGTCTTGGGATGCTCCGAGGAGCAAAAGGTTCCCTTTGCCACCTTTATGTTGCGTGAAGAGGCAGATTACTGGTGGGAATCTATAAAACGTACACAGCCTGATGCACTCAAGATGTCTTGGAAGAAGTTCCAAGAGCTGTTCAACGACAAGTACTTTCCCGTATTCGTCACATGAAGGAGGCGGAGTTTATCAAGTTGGAGCAAAACAATATGACCGTGTCGCAATACGAGGCTAAATTTGCGGAGTTATCCCGGTTTGCATCCCATTTGGTCGATAATGAGGAGAGAATGACGCAAATATTTCTAAGAGATTTGAAACCTGAAATACGTTAATACCTCATTTCTTACAAACTTTGTTTATATTCAGATGTAGTGAATAGGGCTCAGTAATTGGAGCGCGATAATGAGTCAGCCCAACCAAAAGGTAACGACCAACAACACGATAATAATCATACCGGTGGCAACGGTCATCGAAACAATGATAACCATCGTGGGGGAAATTATCATGCCAAGAATGGTAACCACTTCGGTGGTAATCATGGCCAAGATAATAGAAGTAAAAAATTCAAGAAGAGAAGATTTAACAATGATGGGAAGACGTCGGTAGTAGCACCAACACTAGCAACAAATTCTAGGGGAGGAGAACGACCGCCAGTTAGATGCTATAGATGCGGAGAGGAGGGGCACATAAGTCCAAACTGTTCATGTTGCCTCTTTTTTTAGTTCTAACAAAAGAGCTCTAACTCATGCAAGCATACATGTGTCAACAAGTAATACAGAGTAAGTAAAGTATCGATCCCACATAGAAAGTTATCTAATATAAATCACTATGCATCAATTAAATCACTCAATTTATATGCTTAAACTAATGACTATATTGGTGAATTACTCTAATTGCAAATAATAACTAAAACACAAATAATAATGGAATAAACCAAATCTGGAAATAATGGGATCCTAACTTCATTTAATACTTCATCTAATTACAACTATCATGCAAGAAAGGTTCACATATCACAAGAAAGTAGCCAAGAGCACTAATAGAGTCATAGCCATTTTTCAATGCACTATGACCTACTTACACAGCATCCACAAGCGATAGACTCCACGTAATCATCAATACAACCAAAATCACTATATGTCTATGTGAAATTGCAATCATACTAAATTTAAACACAAGCCCTTATTTTTACTCATACGGTGAAACAATATATGTCTATCTAGTTCACGAAATACACAAGCCATATAAAACAGCCCCATATACGTATGCTATCATGATTACAATCCATACTCGCATGTTCATTGTCAATTCCATACAAGTACTGAAAACGAATGGTGATCAAGCATTCATACATGTAAAACAACCATGATAAAAATCCCATGTAATATGTAAAACAGTTCAGCATTTAAGCATGCAATTAAACTACATACTAAAATCCATTAGAATCCCATAATGGAGTTTAGTTCATGGTTGAACCAAAAGCCGTTATGTGATCAAAGCTAAACATGGCTAATGAGCAAACAATTGAAAGATGAAGGATAGAAACGATCAAACCCAATTGCTGATTATCATCCACTAGTAACGTTCAAATCCTCATATAAATCTAGCAAAATAATAATAATAATCCACACTAATAGAAAATCCCAAGAAGAATTAGAAAAGATGGAGTTTAGGCTTCGTTCTACGTTGGAATCTCTCCCAGAGTGTAAACCCTAGTTACCAATATGAAAATACGTCAAAAATACTGAATGATACGTCTGACCCCAGTCAGAATCATTTTTTAATTAATTACAACCCTTAAAATTAGAAATTAAAATAAACAGCTCAGGAACATTCTTCATCGCGCGCGGTTGCGCGCCCCTCCTTTGCAATCCTCACGCGGGCGCGCAACTTGCATTGTGTAAGGTCTGTCCAGCCGGGTGCTCGCGCGGGCGCACGTCCTCAAGCTTATCCTGCCGCGCGGCTTCTAGAACTTTGAATTCTGGTTCTGCTGCTGCACTGATCTGTTCTGCTGTTCATTCTTTTGTCCATCCACACTTAGCCTCCTTCTCCAATTGATCCTCATGCCATGCATCCAATAGCCTCATGCCATTTCCATCACCAAATCATGCCATATCCTCCACTTTCACACCAAAGGAGTTTTAAGTAAATGCAATGCAAAATAACATGAAATGCACTAAAAACACACTAAAATATACTTGAGATGGGCATAGTTCGCGTGAATTAATAACCAATAAGTAGGTGTAAAACCCATTTATCAAATACCCCCAAACTTGAACTAATGCTTGCCCTCAAGCAATGCATGCTAACTAACAATGAAAATGTAAAAGCACTACTATGCAACTAAACTAACATGCAAACTTGTCTCACATTGTTCCAACTCTAACAGAATTTCAGTCAGAATGCCTCAGCGAATTATCTAGATTTAAGAATACAAATTCAAAGCGCACCATGGGCATAATATCATACATTCAGATAATTCATACATGCTATAGATATGCTCTGTGTGTGTTATGTTCACCAAAACTTGATTTAAGCAAAGAATACACATGCTAAAATTGCTCAAAATAGAAAATTATAGTTTAAATCAAGACTCATGTATACATCTACAACGAAGACTGTTCCAACATATCAAAACAAACTAAAGTTCAACAATGGGCTTAGCTGCTTTATTGCTACTCACAAGGGCGATTTTCGCTCTTTCTCGCGGTGTTTATTGTTATTTTTCTTTTCTTTTTCTTTTTTTCCTTTTTTTTCACATGACTGTGCAATGTCTTATTCCATTAGACAACACTGCTACCCCTTAGCGAGCTTTCAACCAACGACTCCCATACCATGAAAGACCTTAGGGCGCTAGGTGTAGAGACAATCGCCTCGGGCGTACTTACCCAAGTAGCCAGGGCCCCGAAATGAGACTAGCCACGTTATTGCTACTTGATTTTTTTTTATTTTTATAAATAGCATACCCATGTTTTTCCAAAGTTTGGATGTCAATGCTTTGCCAATCTACATCCATGTTCCACATATTTCTCTTTTTGACACTACATTTTCTATTGAGCAATGCAACACATACTTCTTATACCTACAAGTGATTGTGAACACATTCGTGCAAACCAAAAGCATTTAAACAGCAACATGAATTTCATCGTGTAAAACATTATAGCTAGGTTTATGTTATCCAACATACTAAAAAATCTTTCAAAATTCACTATCATCATTGGCTAGACAAAATTTCCATAAAGCTAAACTCTGTGAGACATGCAAACTAAAACATACTAGCACAAGCAATAATAACGAAAACTTAAAAATTTTCTGCAAAATTTTATCTAACACATAAACATGCAAAATTTAAACTAAACATGAAAAAACTAAATGAACTATACTAATCATGCAAAAACTATATGCAACTATGTGACAACCCCAAAACAGGTCCATTCCATCCAACCTATTCTGAGTCGCCAAATACATGGTACAGAAAACAACTATAACTTTATTACAATAATTGTCGTGCAAAATACAACAACACATATGCTGTGAGTTTGGATACAAATATATACCAAATGTGACTCATGTCCCAACAGTGGAAAGCACCTCACAATGACACCTTACATAAAGGTATAGTCAAAAACTATTTTAGAAATTAGAATCTTTGGGAAGTGCTCAAGGAAACCTTTGTACATGGGAGGCCATGCATCTAGGTTATGATAGATATCATATGGCCACAGAATTATCCTTGGTTGACCCAATAGATCCCAAAGAAAAACGAGAAGATTACTATCATATTCTTCCCAATAGTGAGTCTTCTCTTGACTTATCATTATCTCCACTGTCTCTAATTGAGAATTATACTTCAAACAAACACCAAGATTATATAGGTAGTGCTCGTATATATACTCAGCAAGTGGATGTGCACAACCCTGTCTTATGATGACACGAGGTTGTATGTCGTTAGACATCTTGTATGATAGTGGCAAAACACCCTTCCAACGTTGGGTACACCTTACCCTATTGGATTCACCAAATAGAACTACTAAATGAACTTTTCTATACTGCTTCGGGAGAATCTCCACAGCTAGAGACCACCGTTCTATTTCCCCGTTACCCTCGCTCGACCCAGCTACACTATTATTACCTGAAAAGAATTGTGAAGCAAAAGGGTGAGCACAACTAGCTCAGTAAAGAATATCATTACTAAAGATAAATAAATTATCAATAGCTTTCTACAGTAATAAATCAGAGATTTAGAACATATGGTAGATGATAAAAAAATTTCAACCATAGTCGCAGCGGAACGAGCAATCCATTAGAAGAGTCAAATAGACTATAAAGTCTATTATCTTCTCCATGTTAAAAATCCACCAACAATGTTTTATCCCTGTAACATGTAGCATCCCCAAATCCCGGTCCTAATCACCAAGGATCTGGTATACTATTTCTATAACTATTACGGAAGATATAAACATAAATTGTTTATACATTAAACTTTTTTACATCATTCCCAAGGTCTACAACCTTAACTTAATACATACATTCAATATCTTAAATGTTTACAATACTATTTTCGTCAGAAGATTTAATAAATCTAACTGCATCATAATTTAGTCTTGCACTTTGCCTTTACTTCTGTCTTTACTCGAGCTTTCCTCTAAATCTGAAAATTTTATCATGATATAGCAAGGGTGAGCATCAAATTTGCCCAGCAAGTTAAATTTATTTGAGGATATATCATGATTGAAAGAATTGAACAATAAGCTAGCTAACTTTCAACAATATAAACATTGTGAAAGAGCATGAACAAATTTTCTTAGCTGAACGACCAAGTCAATGAAAATGAATGGTCAAGCATAAACATGAACAGATTAACTGAACCAAATGGTAATGAAGGTGATCAGCCTTTCATACCTGATGAACATTTACAATATGCACAACGTGCGAATCAACAATCAATATAGACGTGAATAATCAACAACAACTATTCACTAACATGCTTTGAAATTACAACTCATGGTTGAGTTAGGAAACTTGCCTGAACCGCTGATTACTGCTAAGCAATATAATGTAATCTCTTATGAAAGACCTATCAATTATAAGATTGATCTTTGAATTAGCATAAAATACCTATTAACTCATAATACTATTACTTAATCAATCAATTATCTAACACTTAATCACATAATTAAATAATAGATAAAACCTTACAACATTAGTATTATTATCATCATTTGATAATTCTTCAATCACTGTATCATATACATTATGATTTACCACTCGCTTTTTCATTTTACAGGTTATTCTTTAACATCTAATAAGTTAAATACTAATCCAGCCACCTGGATTCAAAATCTAACAACCCAAACTGCAATCCAGCTAATTGGATTCTAAATCCAGCAAACTAGATCGCAATCCAACTAACTGGATTCAACAAATATTCAATTCAGTAAAATATTTTTCAATCCAGCAAGCTGGATTCATCAGATTTCCTAATCCAGCAAGCTGGATTCCATATCCTTTTTACAAAAATACCAAAACAACTTATTATTTTTCTATATCTCGGCCATGATTATATACATGTATATCATACACAAAAAGTATTTTTCCATAATTTTCCAACTTCCTTTGGTATTTTTCAAAAATTATTTTTAGTTAATTCCTTAAGAAATTAGCTACCTCGTGCTTAACTCCAGAAATTCTCATCTCTTGACACAATCTTATACATGTTAACGTGACACTCCAGTTTAAATTTCGTGGCCATTGGAGTTATAGAACTCCGATTATAGCGATTTTCGTCGAAAAATCACAGAAATTGAAATGGTCATAACTTGGTCATTTTAAGTCGGAATGAACTCATTTTTGGACAGTAGGTACTTTATACCATATATTTTTATGTCCCAAAAGGCCGGAATTTTTCTCACAAATTAAGTTACCGAAAATGCCCTTTTAAATTTTTGGGCAGAAGCTAAATTGCCTTTTTCAGTTTTTCGTGCTTTATTAAACAGTTTCCATACGAAAATTTACAACTCCTTTTTCAGTGATTCCACTTGGATATGTTAGATAACTTATCATAGTACCCTCCCAAATTTTTCCAGAATTTTTGGAATGCCAGAAAAATGACGAAACTGTCCCTACACTTGACTGTCCAAAACAGTCTATTTTTCCTTAAAAACACAAAACTATTTTTGCTAAATCAGTCACTATGGACTGTGTACTCAACATTTTTGAGTTCTACCACTTGGGTTTAGTAGCTAACTTACATATCTAGCACCTCTCTTTGACGGATCGTAAAAAGAAGGTTTAGATCAAAAATGGTGGAAATCTAAAGTACTTGGAAATTGTTTAGGCTCATAAACTAGAAAAATCACATTTCTTTATTTTTGATTTTCAACTAAAACAACACCCAATATGGGTATATCTAAACATTAAACACTCAATAAAAAGTATATACATGGTTTTTGAGTTTAGAAATATATATTCAAGGTTTGATTTACAATAATAAAAAATTACATGAACAAAAGGGGTTTATACCTTTAATCTTTTGCTAGCCTTCCTTATTCTTCCAAAGTAGGAGATGAACTTATGGAGCATTAATGGTAGAACTCCTCTCCTTCTTCTTTCTCTTCCCACCGAATTCTATCTCTCTCTTGCTTCTCTCTATTTCTCTCTCTTAGTTTTCTTTTTGGTAAGAAATAAGAGATGAAAGAGAAAATGGGTTTATTTGTTTGTTAATAATTTATGTATAGATATATATCCTATATCTACATATATCCCCCAATCTCATCTTTTCTTCTCTTCCTTAATCATTACATTGTTTCTTGCACTCTTGGACAAAAAAAATAAGTGGCCAAGTAAATAAGTGACACCTTGCATAGTTGGTGACCAAATAAAGAAATGAAATCATTTCATTCATCCCTCTTTCTTTCCCTTTGAGTGGTCAACCGAGTGGCCAGCCATATGGCCTTTAACTCATCATATTTATTTTGTTTTTAATGCTTTCTTTGATTTACTAAATGTCCAACAAGTCCCTCTTCCATTGGGCTAAGTTTTGGACTCCCAATTAATTCTTTTGGGCTTCTAAATTAAAATGTTTGGCTACAACAACTAACATCTTCCAATACTACTAATATTACCATTCTCTAATTATTTAATTAGGGTTTTCATTTCCTCAATTATAACATAAATCCGTACTCATGCACATTTATTTCCTTAACCCAATTAGACTTGCTATAATTAGGTTATAAAATTTATTAGTTGAGATATATAAATTAAATCTCTTAGAATTAGTATATGTTTTATATACTAACATTCTCACCTATTATAACCTCTTAGGTTATTTACTTAACACACCTAATATATATATTAGGCTACATAACTTAATCCTTAATTCACTTACTCACATATTAATACAAAATAATTTAATAAATTGAGACATGGTCCACAAATCTCTTAGATTATGTCACTACTATATAATTAAAATACTATAACCACATACATATAATCTTATGAATTCATACACTAAACATATACCTCATTATCAGATTATCACTTGTAGTCTATCCAATCATTCAAGTACCAGGAGTTGAGAATAAAAATTCATTTTCCAAAAAGCACATAGTGCGTTTTTTAGCTTGATGTCAAAAACTGTGAAGTCTAGTATAGCTAGAAGATTTAGAATACCTATACTTCCACCATCAACTTCACTTTCTCTAATGATCAATTGCTTAATAAGTCTATTTATTTTATCATCCTCAATGCTCCATTCACCACATAACTATATCCAGTTCGTCAAACTTACCACACATTATGAGTTCAGGAACTTTTCACAATCATATGAGTTTAAAAACTTGTCCTAGTCAGACCTTTGGCGTCCATTCGCTGAGGGGTTCATAAAAATATCATATAATTATGAGTCACGAACTTACCATAAGTATGAGTTTTAAGAACTCGTACTTAACCTGATATTCTCTACTTATAACCTATCTATTTGTTATACATATGAGAAAGGAATCACCCTCTCAATATGCATATAGCAATTAGTGCGACACGGACATTTCAATGATTATCAGTATCAGAAACTAAGTGGTCGTCAAACCAAACTCGGCCACTAATCAATTTAGGAAGCTAAGCGCACAATTCCCCGCCCATACAAAGAATTGGTCAACCTAACCACTATATCGACCAGGAAGCTAAGTGATTCTAAAACTAAGTACAAATTCCCCGCCCATACAAAGAATCATACAACTCAGCTGCTGACATGAGTCATCAATTGAAATCCTACACAATACTAACTTTCTCTTTTCTTAATACGAATTTTCTTTAATCTGTATCTTAACATTTACCACTCTTTTCTGAGTTTACATAGTACCATTTCATAGTACAACTGTCGTACAACAATTCTGTTGTAAAGTTTTCAATCATTTGATTGATCCTTCTCCTGCTATGACCTTATCAGATCACGTTGTGATCTCATATTATAACCGTATTATGATCGTTTTATTTTACGATCTTCTTTTCCTTTAATCATATAATATTATGATTTTACACTTTTCATCTTATAGACATAGTCTATTTATTTTCACTTTTCGTTTTTATTAATGGAGTCAGGTAACTCCGAATTCTTATCCTTATAGCATTTCAAGATTCTTCTTTGAATCTTATTTATCTTTCTCTTTACTTAATAATGAATTTCTAAAAATTCATCTCTTATCGCTTAAACTCGATCTGAGTTTATTCCTTATCATCATCTCTGTGGTTATAGCCTACGGTACACCTACCTAAAGTTTCTAACCTACGGCTCTGATACCAACTGTAGCATCCCCAAATCCCGGTCCTAATCACCAAGGATCTGGTATACTATTTCTATAACTATTGCGGAAGATATAAACATAAATTGTTTATACATTAAACTTTTTCACATCATTCCCAAGGTCTACAACCTTAACTTAATACATACATTCAATATCTTAAATGTTTACAATACTATTTTCGTCAGAAGATTTAATAAATCTAACTGCATCATAATTTAGTCTTGCACTTTGCCTTTACTTCTGTCTTTACTCGAGCTTTCCTCTAAATCTGAAAATTTTATCATGATATAGCAAGGGTGAGCATCAAATTTGCCCAGCAAGTTAAATTTATTTGAGGATATATCATGATTGAAAGAATTGAACAATAAGCTAGCTAACTTTCAACAATATAAACATTGTGAAAGAGCATGAACAAATTTTCTTAGCTGAACGACCAAGTCAATGAAAATGAATGGTCAAGCATAAACATGAACAGATTAACTGAACCAAATGGTAATGAAGGTGATCAGCCTTTCATACCTGATGAACATTTACAATATGCACAACGTGCGAATCAACAATCAATATAGACGTGAATAATCAACAACAACTATTCACTAACATGCTTTGAAATTACAACTCATGGTTGAGTTAGGAAACTTGCCTGAACCGCTGATTACTGCTAAGCAATATAATGTAATCTCTTATGAAAGACCTATCAATTATAAGATTGATCTTTGAATTAGCATAAAATACCTATTAACTCATAATACTATTACTTAATCAATCAATTATCTAACACTTAATCACATAATTAAATAATAGATAAAACCTTACAATGTTAGTATTATTATCATCATTTGATAATTCTTCAATCACTGTATCATATACATTATGATTTACCACTCGCTTTTTCATTTCACAGGTTATTCTTTAACATCTAATAAGTTAAATACTAATCCAGCCACCTGGATTCAAAATCTAACAACCCAAACTGCAATCCAGCTAATTGGATTCTAAATCCAGCAAACTAGATCGCAATCCAACTAACTGGATTCAACAAATATTCAATTCAGTAAAATATTTTTCAATCCAGCAAGCTGGATTCATCAGATTTCCTAATCCAGCAAGCTGGATTCCATATCCTTTTTACAAAAATACCAAAACAACTTATTATTTTTCTATATCTCGGCCATGATTATATACATGTATATCATACACAAAAAGTATTTTTCCATAATTTTCCAACTTCCTTTGGTATTTTTCAAAAATTATTTTTAGTTAATTCCTTAAGAAAATAGCTACCTCGTGCTTAACTCCAGAAATTCTCATCTCTTGACACAATCTTATACATGTTAACGTGACACTCCAGTTTAAATTTCATGGCCATTGGAGTTATAGAACTCCGGTTATAGCGATTTTCGTCGAAAAATCACAGAAATTGAAATGGTCATAACTTGGTCATTTTAAGTCGGAATGAGCTCATTTTTGGACAGTAGGTACTTTATACCATATATTTTTATGTCCCAAAAGGCCGGAATTTTTCTCACAAATTAAGTTACCGAAAATGCCCTTTTAAATTTTTGGGCAGAAGCTAAATTGCCTTTTTCAATTTTTCGTGCTTTATTAAACAGTTTCCATATGGAAATTTACAAGTCCTTTTTCAGTGATTCCACTTGGATATGTTAGATAACTTATCATAGTACCCTCCCAAATTTTTCCAGAATTTTTGGAATGCCAAAAAAATGACGAAACTGTCCCTACACTTGACTGTCCAAAACAGTCTATTTTTCCTTAAAAACACAAAACTATTTTTGCTAAATCAGTCACTATGGACTGTGTACTCAACATTTTTGAGTTCTACCACTTGGGTTTAGTATCTAACTTACATATCTAGCACCTCTCTTTGACGGATCGCAAAAAGAAGGTTTAGATCAAAAACGGTAGAAATCTAAAGTACTTAGAAATTTTTTAGGCTCATAAACTAGAAAAATCACATTTCTTTATTTTTGATTTTCAACTAAAACAACACCCAATATGGGTATATCTAAACATTAAACACTCAATAAAAAGTATATATATGGTTTTTGAGTTTAGAAATATATATTCAAGGTTTGATTTACAATAATCAAAAATTACATGTGTAAGACCCCGAATTTTATGAAATAAAAGTATTCAATTTTTTTTATAGTTACTATTCAGTAAATAGTTAAATTGATAAAAGTTAAAGTTAATGGTGATATATGAAATTTTTTCAAACTACGCAAGTGGTTATAAAATATTCATTGTTGTTGGGGAATATTCGTTTGGTCGTGGAATATTCTTTCTGTCGGGGAATATTCGTACGACGGCGCAGCTATTTGTGGGCCCCATAACGAATAACTGTCGGGTGAAGAAAACGACAAATTTGAGTTTTTACAAATAACGGCGTAGTTGTTACCGTTAACACTATTGGAATACCCGGTGATTAAAATACAGTAATACGCGTTATTGCACAGTAGCACACGGTATTGCACAGTATTTTTGAAATTATTGATTCTTACGTAAGAAGGCACTACTCAATAATTGTTACAGTAATTACTGTTCAATATTTTATTATTGATTCAATAATTGCTGCATTGATATTTTATATTATTGTTGTTTCAATAATTGTTGCTGCACAGTATTTTCCATTATCAGATCAGTAATTCATATTATTTAAATAATATTATTAGATAGCATTATTGACAATGTTTAGAAAGTTCTGTCTAAGGAGAGGTTTGGTCATCTAATTGCGCGCCAGTAAGGAGAAATCCTTATTGGAAAGCCCCCTCTTTCCTGGGAACGGCCTGGTTGTCATAAATGTGATTCTGTAATATTATTTGTGAATAATTAATTATTGATTCATATGATAAGAAAATATTTATTTTATGTGGATATAAATGAGGGATATATTTTTGTGGTTAAAAAATGAAGGAGTTAATGTTGAGATTTTTATCCGTATTTTTGTCGGAATGGAGGTATTAAAAATCAGGGTTTTTGAGATATTTTGCGGGGGTTATAATTTTTAATCCGACCGTTGGATCGTGGTAATTTTTGGATATGTTATACATATATAAGTTGAGTATATGCCCACAAATTTTGAACCGTTAAAAATGAACGTATGATTTGTTATGAATTTTACGAGATGACTGGTTCAGAAATTGTTGAATTTTTGGAGTTTATCATTTTGGTGGAAAATTCTAGAATTGGTGGGCCCCACTTGTGGTTGGTGAAGAAATGTGCTGAATTATATTTCAAATGTGGTGGGTGGGAATAGTAGCAGGTAAAGCCATCAGGTTGCAGGTCAAACCTACCAAAATTTTCCTATAAATAGAGGGCTAAGTTAGAATTGAAAATCACACCAGAAACATAAGCTTTCTCTCTTTCTCTCTCTATATTATGAAGCATATTTTGTGAGTTTTTAGATACTTGGTGAGTTGCTATTCATCAGTGCAAGTTTCCTTCAGCATCATATCCGATATCCAGTCAGAAGTACTGCTCTTTTGAGGTAAGGGATAGTAAGGGATATTAAGGGATTTTAAGGGTTGTTATGATTTTCAGTTTCGTAATTTTTCTGAACTTCAAAAATTCTGGAAAAATTTGAAATGACATTTTGATGAGTTTTATTGATTGTGTCCAAAAATGGTGATTTTTGGATGTATAGATTGAGAGTTATGAATTTTATGAGAAAAAACTATTTTAAAAGTAACCGCTTATAATTCCTTGTGGTTAACTCCAAAATTGATGAAATTTTTATTGGGAGTACATGCATATGATAGAAGTATACTCTGTAAATTTCAAAATTTTTAGACAAAAGTACAATTTTTGATAAATGTCTAAATATTCGGCTATTTTGGCCATATGAAAAATAGTAAATGACTTTTAAAAATTCTGAGAAAAATATATGTTCACTATGGGACTATATTATGCTAAATTCCAGAACATAAATATTTTTGGAACTGATTTGGTATTTTTCATGAAAATGTTTTAGTTATGAGTAAATGAATTAAATATGTTTTGTGAAGAAAGAAAATTGGAAAATAGGATTTTATGGCTTGAGAATCCTATATGAGGTATATGCAGATTTTTGATGAGGGTTTTGGTTATTGATGATGAAATTGTAAGAGTTGGCATTTTATGATGATTAAATGCATTAATTAGTAAAGTGTAAACAATTAAAATAAATTATTTATAAATTTAAGTAATGTTATTCTTTCAATATCATTATACCGAAATATTGGTATGAATTTTATTGTAGAATTTCTATCTTTTGTGTCGGGGTTACTATTCATGAGTTACGAATATTACTCTTGAGATTAAAACTATATGTTGATCATATTATTTTTATCATCATATATAACATTTTTATAATCCTGATGTTGAAATTCTCTTTCACTGGAGTGTAAAGATGGGTAGATTATTGGTATGATCATGACTAGGGTCCTCTTTGGCCTGTAGTGCAAAGTTGAATTGTGACTGGTATGATCATGACCATTAAATTTATAATTGAATATCTTAAGCTTAAGTGCAAAGGTGAATTGATCAACATGGTTATAATTATTGTTTATATAAATTCTGAAATGATTATATATTTCTTTGAGATATGAATATATTTGGCCTGTAGTGCAAATATGAATTGTTGATGAATATCTTTGGCATGTAGTGCAAAGATGGCCTGTTGATGAATATCTTTGGCCTGTAGTGCAAAGATGAACTGTTGTTGAATATCTTTGGCCCGTAGTGCAAAGATGGTTTGTTGATGAATATCTTTGGCCCGTAGTGCAAAGATGGATTTGTTAGTATGATTATAAACAGGAACTGTGATTTGGTATAACCATGATCTTTGATGTTTCAGGTAAAGACAGGTGATGAAAATATTCTTTGTCCTGGGTGCGAAGAAAAATTTATAGTCACAATTATGATTATGAGTTATTCATATGATTGTGGAAAGGAACTCTTGAGTGATGTTACATGGATAAAATATTGTTGGTGGATTTTTAACATGGAGAAGATAATAGACTTTATAGTCTATTTGACTCTTCTAATGGATTGCTCGTTCCGCTGCAACTATGGTTGAAATTTTTATCATTTACCATATGTTCTAAATCTCTGATTTATTGTTGATGAAGGCTATTGATAATTGAATTATCTTTAGTCATGATATTCTTTACTGAGCTAGTTGTGCTCACCCTTTTGCTTCACAATTCCTTTCAGGTAATAAGAGTGTAGCTGGGTCGAGCGGGGGTAACAAGGGAATAGAACGGTGGTCATCATTTAGTAGTTATATTTGGTGAAGAAAATAGGGTGAGGCGAACCCAACGTTGGAAGGGTGTTTTGTCACTATCATACAAGATGTCTAATGACATACAACCTCGTGTCATCATAAGACAGGGTTGTGCTCATCCACTTGCTGAGTATATCTATGGGCACTACCTATATAATCTTGGTGTTTGTTTGAAGTATAATTCTCAATTAGAGACAGTGGAGATAATGATAAGTCAAGAGAAGACTCACCATTGGGAAGAATATGATAGTAATCTTCTCGTTTTTTTTTGGGGTCTATTGGGTCAACCAAGGATAATTCTGTGGCCATATGATATCTATCATAACCTAGACGCGTGGCCTCCCATGTACGAAGGTTTCCTTGAGCACTTCTCAAAGATTCTAATTTCTAAAACAGTTTTTGACTATACCTTTATGTAAGGTGTTATTGTGAGGTGATGTCCACGGTTGGAACATGAGTCACATTTGGTATATATTTGTATCCAAACTCACAGCATATGTGTTGTTGTATTTTGCACGACAATTGTTGTAATAAAGTTGTAGTTATTTTCTGTACCATGTATTTGACGACTCAGAATGGGTTGGGTGGAATGGACCTGTTTTGGGGTTGTCACAACATGAACAAAAGGGGTTTATACCTTTAATCTTTTGCTAGCCTTCCTTATTCTTCCAAAGTAGGAGATGAACTTATGGTGCATTAATGGTAGAACTCCTCTCCTTCTTCTTTCTCTTCCCACCGAATTCTATCTCTCTCTTGCTTCTCTCTATTTCTCTCTCTTAGTTTTCTTTTTGGTAAGAAATAAGAGATGAAAGAGAAAATGGGTTTATTTGTTTGTTAATAATTTATGTATAGATATATATCCTATATCTACATATATCCCCCAATCTCATCTCTTCTTCTCTTCCTTAATCATTACATTGTTTCTTGCACTCTTGGACAAAAAAAATAAGTGGCCAAGTAAATAAGTGACACCTTGCATAGTTGGTGACCAAATAAAGAAATGAAATCATTTCATTCATCCCTCTTTCTTTCCCTTTGAGTGGTCAACCGAGTGGCCAGCCATATGGCCTTTAACTCATCATATTTATTTTGTTTTTAATGCTTTCTTTGATTTACTAAATGTCCAACAAGTCCCTCTTCCATTGGGCTAAGTTTTGGACTCCCAATTAATTCTTTTGGGCTTCTAAATTAAAATGTTTGGCTACAACAACTAACATCTTCCAATACTACTAATATTACCATTCTCTAATTATTTAATTAGGGTTTTCATTTCCTCAATTATAACATAAATCCGTACTCATGCACATTTATTTCCTTAACCCAATTAGACTTGCTATAATTAGGTTATAAAATTTATTAGTTGAGATATATAAATTAAATCTCTTAGAATTAGTATATGTTTTATATACTAACATTCTCACCTATTATAACCTCTTAGGTTATTTACTTAACACACCTAATATATATATTAGGCTACATAACTTAATTCTTAATTCACTTACTCACATATTAATACAAAATAATTTAATAAATTGAGACAAGGTTCACAAATCTCTTACATTATGTCACTACTATATAATTAAAATACTATAACCACATACACAGAATCTTATGAATTCATACACTAAACATATACCTCATTATAAGATTATCACTTGTAGTCTATCCAATCATTCAAGTTCTTCTCCAAAAATTTTGAAATCCTTAAAATTCCTTTATAGAAATGTGAAATCCATACACTTATTTTCTGTCTAGGTTCATCTTATAACCTTTGTTCAATCTTTTAAGATTTTATAAAATTGTCTAAATTTTCGGGTTGTCACATAACATCAATCAACAATTCTGGTCCACAATCATATGAATAACTCATAATCATAACTGTAGTTCTAAATTCCTCTTCTCATCCAGAACGAAGATAATTTTCATCACCTATCTTTACCTGAAACATTAAAGATCATGGTTACACCAAATCACATTTCCTGTTCATAATCATACTAATAATTTCATCTTTGCACTACGGCCAAAGATATTCATTTGTATTACCAGTTGGTCATGTTCATCTCAACATCTGTTCATCTTTGCACTACTGGCCAAAGATATTCAACAACATGTCATCTTTGCACTACGGGCCAAAGATATTCATCAACAATTCATCTTTGTACTACAGACCAAAGATATTCATCAATAATTCATCTTTGCACTACAGGCCAAAGATATTCATCAATAATTTATCTTTGCGCTACAGGCCAAAGATATTCATCAACAGTTTATATTTGCACTACAGGCCAAATATATTCATATCTCAAAGAAATATATAATCATTTCAGAATTTATATAAACCATAATTATAACCATGTTAATCAATTCATCTTTACACTTAAGCTAAAGATATTCAATTATAAATTCAATGGTCATGATCATACCAGTTAACAATTCATCTTTGCACTACAGGCCAAAGATATTTTTCAGTCACGATCATACCAATAATTTACCCATCTTTACACTCAAGTGAAAGAGAAATTCAACATCAGGGTTATAAAAATGTTATATATGATAATAAAAATAATATAATCAACATATAGATTTAATCTCAAGAGTAATATTCATAACTCAACTATAATTTGGTCAGAAATAGAAACCAATTTTGTCATGAATAGTAACTCGTGAATAGTAACTCATGAATAGTAACTCGTGAATAGTAACTCGTGAATAGTAACTCACGAATAGTAACTCGTGAATAGTAACTCCGACTCAAAAAGGTAAAAATTCTACAATAAAATCCATTTATAAACAATTTATTTTAATTGTTTATACTTTACTAAAATAATGCATTTAATCATTCCAAAATACCAAACTCATAAGATTTCATCACCAATAACCAAAACCCTCATAAAAAATCTGCATATACCTCATATAGGATTCTCAAGTCATAAAATCCTATTTTCTAATTTTCTTACTTCACAAAACTTATTTAATTCATTTACTCATAACTAGATTATTTTCATGAAAAATACCAAATCAGTTCCAAAAATATTTCTTTTCTGGGATTCAGCATAATATAGTCCCATAGTGAACATATAGTTTTCTCAGAATTTTTAAAACTCATTTACTATTTTTCATATGGCCAAAACAGCCAAATATTTAGACATTTATCATAAATTGTACTTTTATCTAAAAATTTTGAAATTCACAGAGTATACTCCTATCATATACATGTACTCCCAATAAAATTTTTATCAATTTTAGAGTTAACAACAAGGAGTTATAAGCGGTTACTTTTAAAATAGTCTTTCCCCGTAAAATTCATAACTATTAATCTATACATCCAAAAATCACCATTTTTGGACACAATCAATAAAACTAATCAAAATATCATTTTAAATTTTTCCAGAATTTTCTGAAGGTTGGAAGAAGTACGAACTGAAAAATATAACAACCCTTAAAATCCCTTACTATCCCTTACCTCAAAAGTGCAGTATTTCTGACTGGAATGCAAAGCCGAAGGAAACTTACACTGAATAGCAACTCTCAAAGTATCTAAATACTCACAAAATATGCTTCATAATATAGAGAGAGAAAGAGAGAAAGCTTATGTTTCTGGTGTGATTTTCAATTCTAACTTAGCCCTCTATTTATAGGAAAATATTAGCACGCCGAAGCAGACTTAACCTGCAACCTGATGGCTTTACCTGCTACTATTCCCACCCACTATATTTGAATAAAAATCTCAGCACATTTATTCACCAACCAAGAGTGGGGCCCACCAATTTTAGAATTTTCCACCAAAATGATAAATTCCGAAACTTCAACAATTTCTGAACCAGTCATCTCTTAAAATTCATAACAAATCATACGTTCATTTTTAACGGTTCAAAATTTATGGACATATACTCAACTTATATATGTATAACATATCCAAAAATTACCACGATCCAACGGTCGGATTAAAAATTATAACCCTCGCAAAATATCTCAAAAACCCTGATTTTTAATACCTCCATTCCGACAAAAGTACTGATAAAAATCTCAACATTAACTCCTTCATTTTTAACCACAAAAATATATTCCTCATTTATATCCACATAAAATAAATATTTTCTTATCATATGAATCAATAATTAATTATTCACAAATAATATTACAGAATCACATTATGACAATCAGGCCGTTCCCAAGAAAGAGGGGGCTTTCCAATAAGAATTTTTCCTTATTGGCGCGCAATTAGATGACCAAATCTCTCCTTGGACATAACTTTTTAGACATTGCCAATAATGCTATCTAATAATATTATTCAAATAATATGAATTATTGATCTGATAATAGAAAATACTGTGCAGCGACAATTATTGAAACAACAATAATATAAAATATCAACGCAGCAATTATTGATTCAATAAAATAAAATATTGAATAGAAATTACTGTAACAATTATTGAGTAGTGCCTTCTCACGTACGAATCAATAATTAAAAAAAATACTGTGCAATACCGTGTGCTACTGTGCAACTACGCGTATTACTGTATTTTAACCACCGGGTATTCCAACAGTGTTAACGGTAATAACTACGCCGTTAATTATAAAAACTCAATTTTTGTCGTTATCTTCATCCGACTGTTATTCTGTTATGGGGCCCACAAATGTCTGCGCCGTCGTACGAATATTTCCCGACAGAAAGAATATTCCACGACCAAACGAATATTCCCCGACAATAATGAATATTTTATAACCACTTGCGTATTTTAAAAAGTTTTCACATTTCACCCATAACTTTAACTTTTTATCAATTTAACCATTTACTGAATTGTAATTATAAGAAAAATTGAATACTTTTATTTCATAAAATTCGGGGTCTTACAATCTCCCCTCCTTATGAAATTTCGTCCCCAAAATTTATGTACCTGGTATTTCAAAGAGTTGAGAATACCTTGCTTTCATTTCAGATTCCATCTTCCCTGTCATCATGATTTCTCCATTGCTTATCTCTTTTATTTTAGATATCATTCTAGAATATAGCTTCAAAACAAGGGTAAATTTAACAAATTAACATATCACATAATATCCCGATATTATGACTGACCAACAAATAAGCTTAGGTAGGACACACTAGCGAAGGATTTACTCATCTCTCCCCTCCTAGTTCTATTTCCCGATCTCCGCCAGAGATCATATCCCTAAGCTCTGATACCAACTGTGACAACCCCAAAACAGGTCCACTACATCCAACCTATTCTGAGTCGCCAAATACATGGTACAGAAAATAACTATAACTTTATTACAATAATTGTCGTGCAAAATACAACAGCACATATGCTGTGAGTTTGGATACAAATATATACCAAATGTGACTCATGTCCCAACCGTGGAAAGCACCTCACAATGACACCTTACATAAAGGTATAGTCAAAAACTGTTTTAAAAATTAGAATCTTTGGGAAGTGCTCAAGGAAACCTTTGTACATGGGAGGCCATGCATTTAGGTTATGATAGATATCATATGGCCACAGAATTATCCTTGGTTGACCCAATAGACCCCAAAGAAAAACGAGAAGATTACTATCATATTCTTCCTAATGGTGAGTCTTCTCTTGACTTATCATTATCTCCACTGTCTCTAATTGAGAATTATACTTCAAACAAACACCAAGATTATATAGGTAGTGTTCGTATATATACTCAGCAAGTGGATATGCACAACCCTGTCTTATGATGACACGAGGTTCTATGTTGTTAGACATCTTGTATGATCGTGGCAAAACACCCTTCCAACGTTGGGTACACCTTACCCTATTGGATTCACCAAATAGAACTACTAAATGAACTTTTCTATACTGCTTCGGGAGAATCTCCACAGCTAGAGACCACCGTTCTATTTCTCCGTTACCCTCGCTCGACCCAGCTACACTCTTATTACCTGAAAGGAATTGTGAAGCAAAAGGGTGAGCACAACTAGCTCAGTAGAGAATATCATGACTAAAGATAAATAAATTATCAATAGCCTTCTACAGTAATAAATCAGAGATTTAGAACATATGGTAGATGATAAAAAAATTTCAACCATAGTCGCAGCGGAATGAGCAATCCATTAGAAGAGTCAAATAGACTATAAAGCCTATTATCTTCTCCATGTTAAAAATCCACCAACAATGTTTTATCCCTGTAACATCAATCAATAATTCTGGTCCACAATCATATGAATAACTCATAATCATAACTGTAGTTCTAAATTCCTCTTCTCATCCAGGACGAAGATAATTTTCATCACCTATCTTTACCTGAAACATCAAAGATCATGGTTACACCAAATCACATTTCCTGTTCATAATCATACTAATAATTTCATCTTTGCACTACGGCCAAAGATATTCATTTGTATCACCAGTTGGTCATATTCATCTCAACATCTGTTCATCTTTGCACTACTGGCCAAAGATATTCAATAACATGTCATCTTTGCACTACGGGCCAAAGATATTCATCAACAATTCATCTTTGTACTACAGACCAAAGATATTTATCAATAATTCATCTTTGCACTACAGGCCAAAGATATTCATCAATAATTTATCTTTGCGCTACAGGCCAAAGATATTCATCAACAGTTTATATTTGCACTACAGGCCAAATATATTCATATCTCAAAGAAATATATAATCATTTCAGAATTTATATAAACCATAATTATAACCATGTTAATCAATTCATCTTTACACTTAAGCTAAAGATATTCAATTATAAATTCAATGGTCATGATCATACCAGTTAACAATTCATCTTTGCACTACAGGCCAAAGATATTTTTCAGTCACGATCATACCAATAATTTACCCATCTTTACACTCAAGTGAAAGAGAAATTCAACATCAGGGTTATAAAAATGTTATATATGATAATAAAAATAATATAATCAACATATAGATTTAATCTCAAGAGTAATATTCATAACTCAACTATAATTTGGTCAGAAAAAGAAACCAATTTTGTCATGAATAGTAACTCGTGAATAGTAACTCATGAATAGTAACTCGTGAATAGTAACTCGTGAATAGTAACTCATGAATAGTAACTCGTGAATAGTAACTCTGACTCAAAAAGGTAAAAATTCTACAATAAAATCCATACCAATATTTCGGTATAATGATATTGAAAGAATAACATTTCTTAAATTTATAAACAATTTATTTTAATTGTTTATACTTTACTAAAATAATGTATTTAATCATTCCAAAATGTCAAACTCATAAGATTTCATCACCAATAACCAAAACCCTCATCAAAAATCTGCATATACCTCATATAGGATTCTCAAGTCATAAAATCCTATTTTCTAATTTTCTTACTTCACAAAACTTATTTAATTCATTTACTCATAACTAGATTATTTTCATGAAAAATACCAAATCAGTTCCAAAAATATTTCTTTTCTGGGATTTAGCATAATATAGTCCCATAGTGAACATATAGTTTTCTCAGAATTTTTAAAACTCATTTACTATTTTTCATATGGCCAAAACAGCCAAATATTTAGACATTTATCATAAATTGTACTTTTATCTAAAAATTCTGAAATTCACATAGTATACTCCTATCATATACATGTACTCCCAATAAAATTTTTATCAATTTTAGAGTTAACAACAAGGAGTTATAAGCGGTTACTTTTAAAATAGTCTTTCCCCGTAAAATTCATAACTATTAATCTATACATCCAAAAATCACCATTTTTGGACACAATCAATAAAACTCATCAAAATATCATTTTAAATTTTTCCAGAATTTTCTGAAGGTTGGAAGAAGTACGAACTGAAAAACATAACAACCCTTAAAATCCCTTACTATCCCTTACCTCAAAAGTGCAGTATTTCTGACTGGAATGCAAAGCCGAAAGAAACTTGCACTGAATAGCAACTCTCAAAGTATCTAAATACTCACAAAATATGCTTCATAATATAGAGAGAGAAAGAGAGAAAGCTTATGTTTCTGGTGTGATTTTCAATTCTAACTTAGCCCTCTATTTATAGGAAAATATTAGCACGCCGAAGCAGACTTAACCTGCAACCTGATGGCTTTACCTGCTACTATTCCCACCCACTATATTTGAATAAAAATCTCAGCACATTTCTTCACCAACCAAGAGTGGGGCCCACCAATTCTAGAATTTTCCACCAAAATGATAAATTCCGAAACTTCAACAATTTCTGAACCAGTCATCTCTTAAAATTCATAACAAATCATACGCTCATTTTTAACGGTTCAAAATTTATGGACATATACTCAACTTATATATGTATAACATATCCAAAAATTACCACGATCCAACGGTCGGATTAAAAATTATAACCCTCGCAAAATATCTCAAAAACCCTGATTTTTAATACCTCCATTCCGACAAAAGTATTGATAAAAACCTCAACATTAACTCCTTCATTTTTAACCACAAAAATATATTCCTCATTTATATCCACATAAAATAAATATTTTCTTATCATATGAATCAATAATTAATTATTCACAAATAAATTACAGAATCACATTATGACAATCAGGCCGTTCCCAAGAAAGATGGGGCTTTCCAATAAGGATTTTTCTTTATTGGCGCGCAATTAGATGACCAAGTCTCTCTTTGGACAGAACTTTTTAGACATTGCCAATAATGCTATCTAATAATATTATTCAAATAATATGAATTATTGATCTGATAATGGGAAATACTGTGCAGTGACAATTATTGAAACAACAATAATATAAAATATCAATGCAGCAATTATTGATTCAATAAAATAAAATATTGAACAGATATTACTGTAACAATTATTGAGTAGTGCCTTCTCACGTACGAATCAATAATTAAAAAAAATACTGTGCAATACCGTGTGCTACTGTGCAACTACGCGTATTACTGTATTTTAACCACCGGGTATTCTAACAGTGTTAACGGTAACAACTACGCTATTAATTATAAAAACTCAATTTTTGTCGTTATCTTCATCCGACAGTTATTCTGTTATGGGGCCCACAAATGTCTGCGTCGTCGTACGAATATTCCCCGACAGAAAGAATATTCCACGACCAAACGAATATTCCCCGACAACAATGAATATTTTATAACCACTTGCGTATTTTGAAAAGTTTTCACATTTCACTCATAACTTTAACTTTTTATCAATTTAACCATTTACTGAATTGTAATTATAAGAAAAATTGAATACTTTTATTTCATAAAATTTGGGGTCTTACAAACTACACTATGACCCCAATACCCCCAAACTTATAATATTCAATGCCCCATTGAATGAAGGTAAAGGGTAAAGAAAACCCCCCTAATGATCAGTGGTACCACCCTCCTCGGGTGGTGAATCTGGTGGTGGATATGACACAGCTGTCCCGAACTGAGGCCACTCCAGTGTTGTCCCCTGTAGTGCAAAAGCCTCGGCCAAGGCCCTCGCGAGTCCTGTCGCAAATGCTTCAAAATTATCGTACATGGCATCGACTCTTCGCTCCAACCTTTGGAGTTGGCGATCACCATGGGCAGCAGGTGCTTGCGTGGACGGGCCTGCCTCATCTGTCTGAGGGGGCTGCTGTGATGGCTCTGGAAATATGGGCTGAATGATAAAACCTAATCCGCGCGGGTGTGGCACGCCTCCTGTCCAATCTTTAAACTTGGCAATAGTTGCATGTGTGATGTCTTGGCTCGGTTTCTTCATCTGCTCGTTATCCCACTGGACTCCTTGTTGGGCACAAAGCATGGCTACCATAGACGCATGTGGAATACCTCCTGTAGTGCTCCCTCGTAAATAACGCAGCATATTTTGATGAATTAGGTGGCCTACGTCAATGTATTTTCCTTTGATGATGCCCTACAAAATGATAGCTCGCTCAGTGGTTATTTCATATTGGTGAGATGACGGAATTAACTTGGCACAAATAAACAAATTCCATGCTTTTGCATATCGATTCAAGGCAGACGCTGGGAAAGTTTTAGGCTCATCTGTTCCGACCTTATAATTCCACCTTGTTCCTAGAATACACAGTTCAACAATTATTAAGTTCAAATCTGTTTCTAAATGCGCACCTTTGACCCAATTAGCAGGCCCAGTCGGTGGTACGTCATTGATTCTGAAAGTTGCTCGGATTGCTGGAGGTCGAAAATCCACTTACACTCCTCGAACCAGCGTTATTCCTCCCTTTATGTCACTAGCATTCGCGTAGAACTCTCGAACAACCCCCATTGGGATAGGCATAGGAGTTGCAGCCAAACCAACCCACCCTTTTTCTCGTATCATATTCCATAGTTGGCCATCTTGCTTGTCAGGCTTAAATCCCCATTCCTTCACAAATGATTTGTCCACGATTTGAGTATATTCTACTTGTGCCTCCCAACTAATAAATTTCGTGTGGTTTACGACATCCTCTTCTTGGTTACTAGAGGATGACGAATCTAAAGAAGAGATGGATACGGGGCGTGCTCTTTTTGGACCCATGTGCAGATGATAGAGAGAATACAGATGCTTTACTTGATAATGATTAAGAGCTACTGATGAGCGTACCCCCAAACTTGTCGCTACACAATCCAAGCAGAACCCTATATTTATGCCAGTGTATGAGATTGTGGGTTTAAGCTTTAAATGTGGAGAGAAGCGAGGGTTTGAACTTTGATGAGAGTTGAGGAGTCGTGTGGTTATGGGAGAGCAGAAGAATACACTGCTATTATGTCAAGTGAGAGACCGAATAAACCACGACTCGGTTTTAAAATTTTTAAACAATTTCAATTCTCAGTATCGCGCGCGGCCGCGCGAGTTGTCAATGAGTATGCTGCGCGGGTGCTCGAGTGAGTTGTCCTACTTGGATTCCTTTATGCCTGGGCGCGCAATTTCTCAAGCTTATTCATGAGCGGCCGCGCGATGCAAAGTCCTGTACTGCTAATTCTTACTTCCAGTACTGTAAGTCAGTGATGAATTCAGGTTAAGGTACCTACATAGACATCAAGACACATTGTTAATGCATGAAATATTGAGTACGCATGAATGACTACATAAACTCTATACTACAGCAAACACCTCTCAGTGCAAATTTAGCCACACATTCACTTATGCAAACATAACAATTTATCGAAAACAAATGACAGCTGAACTAGCTAAAGCATCCTAAACTGAATGAATAGAAAGAGAATAGAGATAGAAAGAATGGGTTGCCTCCCATCAAGCACTA
Organism: Panax notoginseng; assembly: GCA_016801055.1. Classification (NCBI taxonomy): domain Eukaryota; kingdom Viridiplantae; phylum Streptophyta; class Magnoliopsida; order Apiales; family Araliaceae; genus Panax; species Panax notoginseng. The sequence goes on from CM029012.1 coordinate 74,858,655, forward strand.
AGTTATAGTCAATTAGCTTGACTATTTCTAAATCTCATGTTGAAGAAAGAATTGAGGTGATTTTCTGTCTGTCCACCTCGCCACCAAAATAATGCTTCAATCGCCGCCCATTTACTTTAAAAGGCTTGTCCAAAAAATTGTCAAATATTTCAATTGCACCATGCGGAAATACTGTAAATGGTCCTGACCATCTCGATTTCAGCTTCTCAGGAAAAAGTTTAAGTCTGGAGTTATAAAGCAAAACCCTTTGTCTCGGTTCGAATGTTCTATCAATTATCTTTCGATCATGCCATTTCTTCACCTTCTCCTTGTATAGCGTTGAATTCTCATATGCCTGTAATCTGAATTCATCCAACTCGTTGAGTTGGAGTAAGCATTTCTCCCCTGCAACTTTTAAATCAAAATTGAGCTTCCGAATCGCCCAATATGCCTTATGCTCAAGCTCCATAGGAAGATGACAAGATTTTCCATACACAAGCTGAAAAGGTGACATGCCCAACGGAGTTTTGTTTGCAGTCCTATAGGCCTATACTGCATCATCCAACTTTAACGACCAATCCTTCCTCGTAGGATTCACAACCTTTTCAAGGATTCTTTTTACTTCTCGATTTCACACTTCAGCTTGGCCATTCATTTGTGGGTGATAGGCTGTAGCAATGCGATGGTTCACCCCATATTTGGCCAACAAGGCTGTAAACTACCTATTGCAGAAATGACTGCCTTCGTCACTGATGATAGCCCTTGGAATCCCAAACCTAGTGAAAATACTCCTGTGTAAAAGCCTGAGGACTACCTTGGCATCATTTGTCGGAAGAGCTGCCACTTCTACCCATTTTGAGACATAATCCACTGCGAGCAAGATGTAGAGATTTTCGCAGGAAGAAACAAAGGGTCCCATAAAATCAATCCCCCACACATAAAAAATTTCTACTTCTAGGATAGTATTCACTGGCATTTCATTTCTTTTTGAGATATTTCCCACTCTCTGACATCTATCACACCGTTGGACGAAACTATAGGCATCCTTGAAAATTGTCGGCTAGTAGAATCCTGCTTATAGCACTCTAGCTGCTGTTCACTCTCCACCATAGTGACCACCATACACTGAAGAATGACAGTCCTGCAAAATTCCCTCGGTCTCGCTATACGGGATACACCTTCTTATCATTTGATCAGCACATTGTTTAAAAAAATAAGGCTCATCCCATATGTACCATTTGACATCATGTAGGAATTTCTTCTTTTGATAACCCACCAAGTCAGAAGGCACCATCTTACTCACCAAATAGTTCGCGTAGTCTACGAACCATGGCACTTCCCCTTTTACCACAAACAACTGCTCATCTGGAAAGGATTCATTGATTAAAACCTTGTCATCTGCCTCCCTTTCTGGATTCTCAAGTCGAGATAAGTGGTCCGCCACTTGGTTTTTAGTGCCCTTTCTGTCTTTGATTTCCAAATCAAATTCCTGCAGTAATAAAATCCATCTGATCAATCGGGGCTTTACATCCTTCTTTGCCACTAAATGTCGAATTGCCGCATGATCCGTATACACTATCACCTTTGTGCCAATTAGAGATGCTCAAAATTTATCAAAGGCGTACACCACTGCCAATAGCTCTTTCTCTGTGGTGGTGTAGTTCAACTGTGCATCTGTAAGGGTCTTACTGGCATAATAAATCACATGAAACATCTTTTCTCTCCTCTACCCCAAAGCAGCCCCTACGTCGTAATCACTGGCATCACACATCAGCTCAAATGGCAAATCCCAATCTGGTGCAGTAATAATTGATGTTGATGTTAATTTCCCTTTTAGGTGCTCAAATGCCGACATGCAAGCCTCATCAAAGTTAAACTGCGCATCCTTCTCCAATAAACTGCATAGTGGTTTAGTTATCTTAGAGAAGTCCTTGATGAATCTGCGGTAGAAACCTGCATGTCCCAAAAAGCTGTGAACACCTTTTACCGAAGTAGGTGGTGGCAATTTCTCAATAGTTTCCAGCTTCGCCCTATCTACCTCGAGTCCCTTCTTCAACACTTTGTGTCCTAGTATGATTCCTTCTTGTACCATAAAATGGCACTTTTCCCAGTTCAGCACTAGATTTGTCTCAACACACCTCTTCAAAACCATCACCAAATTCTCAAGGCATAGATCAAATGAGTCCCCGAAGACTGAGAAGTCATCCATAAATACTTCCACATTCTGCTCCACCATATCTAAAAATATAGCCATCATGCATCTCTGAAAGGTGGCTGGAGCATTGCACAACCCGAAGGACATCCTTTTGAAAGTGAAAGTTCCGTAAGGACATGTGAATGTTATCTTTTCCTGGTCTTCTGGAACTATTATAATTTGATTATATCCCGAATATCCGTCCAGAAGGCAATAGTACTCATGACCTGGTAATCTGTCCAACATCTGATCAATGAATGGGAGTGGAAAATGATCTTTTCTTGTAGCTTTGTTGAGCCTGCGGTAGTCCATATAGACTCTCCACCCTGTCATTGTTTGTGTTGGAATCAATTCATTATTCTTATTAGTCACTATAGTCATGCCACCCTTTTTTGGTACACACTGCACTGGGCTCACCCATGAGCTGTCTGAGATCGGATAGATTATGCCTGCATCCAGCCATTTCAGTACCTCTTTCTTAACCACTTCTTTCATTATCAGATTAAGTCTCCTTTGCTGCTCAACCGACGGCTTACTCCCATCTTCCATGAGGATCTTATGCATGCAAAACGAAGGGCTGATCCCTTTGATATCTGCTATGGTCCAGCCAATAGTTGATTTGAACTCCCGAAGCACTCGTAGCAGTTTTTCTTCCTGAAAAGATGTTAGTGCGGAAGAAATAATCACAGGTAGCTTTGAATCTTTATTTAAAAATGCGTACCTGAGATGTTCTGGAAGTGGTTTTAATTCAAGTTCTGGAGGTGTCTCAAGAGATGGCTTTAATTTTACTGAGGATTCTCCAGCTTTTGTCAATGGCTCGACAGGTGTTCTGAATTTTCTGACTTATGGAATGATATCCAGATATTGCACAAGTTCGTCAAGTTCCTCGTCCTCTAAATCTGAATTTTCAGCAATTACACTCCTCAAAGGTTCATCATCTACTAGACTCTGTACTTCATCATTTACGACCTGATCCACCAAATCAACCAGGAAACATTCCTCTTCATCGACTGGAAACTTCTTGGCTTTGAAGACATTGAAGGTGACCTCTTGATCATGAACCCGCATAGTGAGTTCCCCTTTCTGCACATTTATCAAAGTCTTTCCTGTGGCTAAGAATGGTCTCCCCAGTATGATTGGTATATTTTTATCTTCCTCATAATCCAAAATGATGAAGTCAGCCGGAAAGATGAATTTTTCCACCTTCATTAATACATCTTCAACAATTCCCCGTGGGTATGTGATGGATCTGTCAGCTAACTGCAACGAAATATTTGTCGGCCTGGAGCTGGTAATCCCAACTGATTGAACAATGATAAGGGCATCAGATTGATGCTTGCCCCAAGATCATACAAACATTTTTCAAAATTCATCTTCCCGATTGTGCACGGGATTGTGAAGCTGCCCGAATCCTTCAGTTTTGGAGGTAATTTTTGCTGAAGCACTGCACTGCATTCCTCTGTCAAGCCTACTATCTCAAATTCGTCTAACCTCCTCTTCCTTGACAGTATACCCTTCATGAACTTTGTATAGCTTGGCATTTATTCCAATGCCTCTGCGAATGGTATATTAATCTGCAATTTCTTAAAAACCTCCAAGAACTTGCTGAACTGTTTATCCTCCCTATGCTTACTCAATCTCTGCGGATGTGGAACCTGAGGGTGAATTGGTGGTACTGAACTCTTAAGCTTCTCCTCTGAACGTGCTTTATCTTTCTCTTCCTGCTGAACCTCAGAATTTTCCAGACTTTCTTCTTTAGTAGCTGACTGCTCTGTCTTGCGCGGCCGCGCGACCTCCTTAGTACAACTGGGCGTGGGCGCGCGACTTGCAGTGTTTGCAGTATATTTATCAGACCTCAATGTGATCGCTTGGAACTGCTCCTTCCCATCTCTTCTTGGATTTGTCTCTGTATTACTCGGCAATGAACCCTGAGGCCTGTTGTTAAGCATGTTCGCCATTTACCCTATCTGAGTTTCTAGATTCTTAATAGCCACTGCTTGGCTTTTGATCATAACCTCTGTGTTTGCCATGTATTTCATCATCATCTCCTCCATTTTTGATTTCTTTTCTTGCTGAGGTGCAGCTGGAGTGTGATGTTGCTATTGTTGAGAAAATCCCGGCAGAAAAGGTGGTCTAGGGGTAAACTGTTGCTGCGCTGGCTGTGACTGAAACTGTTGATTTGGCTGAAACTGATTCTGCTGATTCCCTTGGTTATTTGACCAACTGAAGTTTGGATGATTGCGGTTGTTGGGGTTGTATGTGATCTGAAATTGACCTTGGCCTTTTCTGTAATTGCTCACATACTATACCGACTCTGAGCTGATAGCACATTGATCTGTCGAGTGCGACCCCGCACAGGTCTCACATACAAATGCAACTGTTTTCGTTTTGCTCTTGGCTATTGAATCTATTTTCTTTGCCATAGCTGCCATCTGTGCTGACAACTGTGTAATAACATCCACTTCTAACAAACCTGCAATTTTGGGCTGTGGCATCCGAGATGTAGGATTTTGAAAATCGTTTGATGCCATTGTCTTGATAAGGTTATAGGGTTCCTCATAGCTCTTTGCCCATAATGCCCCTCCTACAGCTGCATCTACAATCGGTCTAGACTGCCATCCCAATCCATTATAGAATGTGTTGATCACCATCCAATCTGGCATTCCATGGTGTGGACACTTCCGTAGCATCTCTTTGTATCTCTCCCATGCCTCATATAAGGATTCACCTTGTTGTTGTTCAAACTGAGAGATAGCTGTCCTCATCTTTGCAGTCTTCGCCATTGGGAAAAACTTGGCTAAGAACTTCTATGCTAAGTCCTCCCATGTAGTTATAGATCCTGCTGGCAAAGAATGAAGCCAACTTCTCGCTTTATCCCTCAATGAGAATGGGAACAACCTCAGTCTAATAGCATCCTACGTCACCCCATTGTATCTGAATGTGTCACAAATCTCAATGAAACTCAACAGGTGTTCATTCGGATCATCCGTAGCAACACACCCAAACTGTACCGAATTCTGCACCATTTGAATAGTGCCCATTTTTATCTCAAATGTATTAGCTGCTATCGCTGGTCTGACTATGCTAGACTATAATTGTGATGCCCCCAAAATAGGTATACAACACCCATTCTGAGTTGCCAAATACATGGTACAAAAAGCAAACTACAACTTCAATAATACAATTGTCGTGCAAAATACGACAACACATACTGTGAGTTTAAATACAAATATTGTCTTCTAGACAATATCCATACTCAAATAAGTTCTCATTACAATTATTCAAACACAATTTTACAGAAATAGTGAGGACTGCTAAAACATCTTTCTAGAACCATCACTCCATACCCCGACTAGATCCTGCTATGTTCTCACCTCCTGAGAAGAAAAATGGAACAAAAAGGAAAAGAGTGAGCTTAACTAGCCCAGTAAAAAATATTATGACTAAGATAATATAAAACAAATTATCATTAGTATTCAACAGGGAAAAATCTGATAGAACATAACCGACAACAAGTTTTAAATCAACAACTGCAGCGGAAATAACAAACCATTAGAAGAGTCAAGTAGAGAATGAATTCTACTATCTTCTAAGATTTAAAAGTCCATCATCAATATTTTATCCCTGTAACATCAATTAATAATCATCTTTAACCAAATATTCATCTTTGCACTACAGGCCAAAGATATTCATTTGTATCACCAGTCAGTCATGTTCATCTCAACACCTGTTCATCTTTGCACTACAGGCCAAAGATATTCATCAGATAATCATACATCTTTGCACTACAGGCCAAAGATATTCAGTAATATCATCATTTAGGACTGAGGATGATAAAAAATATCTTAAAGAAAACGAATCCAGTGAGACAGGAGGACAAATAGTAGGGATTCGTATAACAGTTTATCCAAGATCAATAATACTTCATAATAATCAATTGTCAAGCAGAATTCAAAAATAAAGATCAAAACATGGATACAATCAAAGATAGTAACCATAATAGATATCTTGGACAAAAAAGGAAAAATTTTATTTTTCAGTGAATAGTGCCCGTATACGTGAATAGTAACGTATACGTGAATAGTAACCCCGACACAAAAAGTTTTAAATTTGATAAAAAGTTCATATCAATATTTCGGCATAATGATATTGAAGAAAATATCATTTAAGAAGAAGATAATATCCCTTACCTCAAAATATCAGTACTTCTGGTCGGAATACAGGTATAAGGCTAAAAGAAACTTGCTCTGATGAATAGAAACTCTCAAAGTATCTAAATACTCACAAAATACACTCAATAATCTAGAGAGAGAAAGAGAGAAAACTTGTTTCTGGTGTGATTTTTTATTCTAACTTAGCCCTCTATTTATAGGAAAATGTTAGCACGCCGAAGCAGACTTAACCTGCAACCTGATGGCTTTACCTGCTACTATTCAAGCCTACCATATTTGAATAAAAATCTCAGTATATTTCTTCACCAACCAAGAGTGGGGCCCACCAATTCTAAAATTTTCTACCAAAATGATAAACTCTGAAAATTTAACAATTTCTGAACCAGTCATCTCGTAAAATTCATAATAAATCATACGTTAATTTTTAACGGTTCAAACTTTGTGGACATATACTCAACTTATATATGTATAACATATCCAAAAATTGCCACGATCCAACGGTCAGATTAAAAATTATAACCCCTGCAAAATATCTCAATAACCCTGATTTTTAATACCTCCATTCAGACAAAAATACTGATAAAAACCTCAACATTAACTCCTTTATTTTTAACCACAAAAATATATCCCTCATTTATATCCACATAAAATAAATATTTTCTTATCATATGAATCAATAATTAATTATTCACAAATAATATTACAGAATCACATTTATGACAACCAGGCCGTTCCTAGGAAAGAGGGGGCTTTCCAATAAGTATTTCTCCTTACTGGCGCACAATTAGATGACCAAACCTCTCCTTAGACAGAACTTTTTAGAAATTGCCAATAATGTTATCTAATAATATTATTCAAATAATATGAATTATTGATCTGATAATGAAAAATATTGTGCAGTAACAATTATTGAAACAACAATAATATAAAATATCAATGCAGCAATTATTGAATCAATAAAATAAAATATTAAATAGTAACTACTGTAACAATTATTGAGTAGTGCCTTCCTTCGTAAGAATCAATAATTCAAAAATACTGTGCAATCCGTGTGCTACTGTGCAACCACGCGTATTACTGTATTTTAATCACCGGGTATTCCAACAGTGTTAACGGTAACAATTACGCCGTTATTTATAAAAACTTAATTTTTGTCGTTATCTTCATCCAATCATTTTCCGTTATGGGGCCCACAAATAGCTGCGCCGTCGTACGAATATTCTCCGACAGAAAGAATATTCCACGACCAAACGAATTTTTTCTGACAAAATGAATATTTTATAACCACTTGCTTATTTGAAATATTTACGCATTTTACCCATAACTAACCACATTAATCAAATCAACCCTTTCTATTTCAAAATAATAAATAAAGGAAATTTAATTTCATTTATTAATAAGTTGGGGTCTTACAACCTCCCATCCTTGTGAAATTTTATCCTCGAAATTGACGTACGTACCTGGTGTTTCGAAAAGGTGAGGATACCTCGCTTTCATTTCTGATTCCAACTCCCAGGTCATTTCTTCAATAGCATGGTTTCTCCACAAAATCTTAACTTGTGGTATAACCTTCGTGCGTAGAACATGCTCTTTCCTATCCAAGATCTTAATAGGTACCTCCTCGTACGTTAAATCTTCGGCTATCTCGTCTGGTTCTAACTCAATTATGTGGTTCGGGTCTTTCACATATTTACGAAGCACGAATATGTGAAAAATATTATGAACACGAGACATGCTTAGAGGTAATGCGAGTCTATAGGCCACATTTCCTATTCGGTCAAGAATCTCAAATGGACCGACAAATCGTGGATTGAGCTTTCCTCTCTTCTCAAATCTTGTAACTCCCTTCCATGGTGCAACACGTAACAATACATGATCCCCAATATTGAATTCTACATCCTTTCGATGAAGATCCGCATAACTCTTTTGTCGATCCTGTGCCGATTGTATACGTTGTCGAATTGTTTGGATCTTCTCTGTAGTTATGCGTACCAATTCTGGTCCCAACAATGTTGCTTCACCCACCTCGTCCCAGCATACTGGAGAACGATACTTTCATCCATATAAGGCTTCAAATGGAGCCATACCTATACTTGCCTGATAACTGTTGTTGTAGGAGAATTCCACCAGTGGCAAGTACTTATCCCAACTTCCTTTGAAATCTAGAACATAGAGTCTTAATAGATCTTCAAGGGTTTGAATAGTCCTATTTGATTGCCCGTCCGTTTGAGGATGGTATGCTGAACTAAATCGTAAATCCGTGCCCATAGCTTTCTGCAAGCTAACCTAAAATCGTGAAGTGAATCTTGGGTCACGATCTGAAACTATGGATACTGGAATGCCATGAAATCTCACAATCTCATTCACGTATATACTAGCAAGACGTTCAAGGGAATAAGTCTCACGTATAGGCAAGAAATGGGCAGACTTGGTTAATCTATCAACAATAACCCAAATCGCATCTATGCCTTGAGAAACCTTGGGAAGACCTGTAACGAAATCTATGGTAATGTGTTCCCACTTTCATTTCGGGATCTCAAGTGGTTGCAATGGACCCTTTGGCACTTGATGCTCCGCCTTTACACGTTGACAAGTTAAACACCTCGAGATAAACTCCGCGATCTCTCTTTTTATATTGCTCCACCAAAATGTATGTCGAAGATCGTGATACATTTTGGTACTCCCAGGATGGATTGCAAACGGTGTGTTGTGTGCCTCCATCATTATTCTATGCTTCAAGTCAAAATCGTTAGGAACACAAAGTCTGGAGTTGACTCGAAGTATTCCTTCTTCATCGATTCTTGCTTCAGGAATAGCACCTTCTTGCACTTTCTTCTTCATACGCATCAGCTCTATGTCCGTAGCTTGAGCGGCTTTAACTTTATCAATCAAAGTCGGTTCTACTCGTATATTTGATATCATCATGTGGGTACTTGGAGCCTTCATCTCTATCTCCATCCTTTGCAAATCATACAGAATGGGCCTTTGCGTTAATACCATTGCATTCGTACTCGCGTATGATCTTCTACTCAATGCATCAGCTACTACGTTCGCTTTTCCAGGATGATATTGGATGGTATGATCGTAATCTTTCAATAGCTTAAGCCAACGTCATTGTCACATGTTGAGTTCCTTTTGGGTGAAGAAATATTTGAGGCTTTTATGATCTGTATAGATCTCCACTTTCTCCCCATACAGGTAGTGTCTCCAAATCTTCAACGCGAAAATGACTGCTGCCAACTCCAAATCATGAGTAGGATAATTCCTCTCATATTCTTTGAGTTGTCGCGAGGCATAGGCTATGATTTTCCCATGTTGCATGAGAACACATCCTAACCCTTTGCCTGAAGCATCGCTGTAGATAACAAATCCATCTGAACCAGATGGTATTGTCACAACAGGTGCCAAAATGAGTCTCCTCTTGAGTTCTTGAAAACTCTTCTCACAATCCTCGCTCCAACCGAATTTTGTATCCTTCCGAGTCAGCTGAGTTAACGGAGTAGCGATTCTAGAAAATCCTTCCACGAATCTCCGATAATACCCAGCTAAGCCCAGAAAGCTACGTACTTCGGTCACCGACTTCGGTTGCTCCCAACTTTGCATGGCTTCAATCTTCGTCGGGTCGACAGATACTCTATGTTTTGACACCACGTGCCCAAGGAATGCTACTTCCTCAAGCCAGAACTCATATTTCTTCAATTTGGTATATAGCTTGTTTTCACGAAGCCTTTGCAGTACCAGCTTCAAATGGCGCTCATGATCTTCACGGCTTTCGGAATAGATGAGGATGTCATCAATAAAGACAACATCAAACTAATCTAAATATTCTTTGAATACACAGTTCATCATATCCATGAAAGCAGCAGGAGCAGTAGTCAATCCAAAAGACATGACTAAGAATTCATAATGCCCGTACCGAGTTCTGAAGGCAGTCTTTGGAATATCCTCAGTTTTAAACTTCAGCTGATGATATCCAGAACGAAGGTCGATCTTTGAAAAGAATTGTGCTCCTTGTAACTGGTCGAACAGGTCATCAATGCGAGGTAGCGGATACCTATTCTTGATGGTGACATGGTTCAATTCCCTATAGTCGATACAAAGTCGCATATCTAATAACTCCTGTAATTGGACTTTTAACTCCTGAAGTTCAATAGGAGCCATTCGATATGAGATTTTAGAAATGGGCGTTGTACCAGGTTCAAGGTCAAAAAAGAATTCAACTTCACGTTCTGGGGGTAGACCAGAAAGTTCTTCAGGAAATATATCGGAAAATTCTCTAACAACAGAAATATTATTCAAATCTGACCTGTCTTTGTTCAAATCCATAACATGGGCTAAGAAAGTTTGATATTCATTTTTCAATAAACGAATAGCTTTGCGGCTTGATATGACAGTGATTGATTTTAGTGGTTTAGTAGTTTGAATTTGTATGACAGGTTGGTTAGGAATATGAAAACTAACAACCTTACGAAAATAATCAATTTTAGCATGATGAGTGGTTAACCAATCAATTCCTAAAATCACATCAAAAGCAATTATCTTTAAAGAGATAAGATCAACAGGTAATGTGATAGTGCCAACTTGGATCATGCAAGATTTATAAACTGTAGATGTAACAAAAGTTTCACCCAACGGAGTTTCAACAGATAAGTCAAAGTCCAATTTCTCCGGAGTCAAGTTTAAACGTTGAGCACAAGCAGGAGAGATAAAAGAATGGGTAGAACCAGTATCTAGTAAGGTATAAACTTCGTAAGAGTTCAAGATTAGCTTACCCGTGATCACCTCGTTCGGGTTCCTCACGTTTTGGTCAGTCACGACAAACGCTCTTCCAGGAACCGTTGATTTTGACTTATCCGGGACAACCCTTGGAGTCACCATCCCCGTTGAACTTGGTTTTGCTACAGAACAATCCGAGCTATGTGGCCTTCCTTTCCACAGTTGTAACGTACCTTGGATTATTGTGAACAGTTTGGGCTGATATGTCCCTCTTTCCCGCATTTGTAACATCAAACTGGCGGTCGTTCTCCTCCCCTAGAATTTGTTGTTGGTGCTGGTGTTGCTGCTGATGTCTTCCCGTCATTGTTGAATCTCCTCTTTCTGAAATTTTCACTTGACTCACCTCTCCTATTATCATGGCCACGATGACCACCCGAGTGGTTACCGCCTTTGTTCGTATTTTTCCCTCCTCGTTGGTTATCATCGCTCTGATGACTGCTGTCACCGGTATGACCCTGGTTGTGGTCCCTCGATTGAACATACTCACTATCTCACTCTAATAATTGAGCCCTGTTGACAGCATTTGAATACAGAGAAAATTTATGAGAGATAAGGTATTGAAGAATCTCGGGTTTTAGACCTCTCAGAAACATCCTTGTCATTCGTTCCTCATTCTCTACCAAATGAGGTGCAAACCTGGATAACTCAGTGAACTTCGCCTCGTACTGGGACACCGTCATGTTGTTTTGTTCCAGTCTGATAAACTCCACCTCCTTCATATGACGAATACTTTCAGGAAAGTACTTGTCATTAAACAGTTTTTGAAATATTTCCCAGGACATGTTGAGTGCGTCATGCTGGGTACGCTTCACAGACTCCCACCAGTAGTATGCCTCACCGCGGAACATAAAGGTGGCGAATGGAACCTTCTGTTCTTCCGTGCATCCCAAGACATCGAATATCTTGGTAATTTGCTTGACCCACGTTTCCGCCATGATCGGATCCGACTAACCCTTAAATTCTGGTGGTTCCAACTCTTTGAACTGCTTGGCTGTGACAGACCGCGCGTTGCTATCACTTCCATCCGTATTTTGTACACGAGTCTCCCTCGTCTGATTTTGCATGAACTGCAAAAAGCTCCTATACATTCCATCATTCATCGTTTGTTCGGTAGTGTTGTTTACAGGAGGAATATTGCCTTCCCGTTGCACGTTCTCCTGGTTTGTAACTAAAGGTTGTTCCACAGTCTCATACACTCCATTGTTAACGTTCTCAACAGCCATTCTTAAATACAGCCATAAAACAAAGGTTAATTAAACAAGTTAACATATCACATAATATCCCTATATTATGACTGACCAATAAATAAGCTTAGGAAGGACACACTAGCAAAGGATTTACTCATCTCTCCCCTCCTAGTTCTATTCCCCGATCTCCGCCAGAGACCATATCCCTAATCTCTGATACCAACTGTGACGCCCCAAAATAGGTATACAACACCCATTCTGAGTCGCCAAATATATGGTACAAAAAGCAAACTACAACTTCAATAATACAATTGTCGTGCAAAATACGACAATACATACTGTGAGTTTAAATACAAATATTATATTCTAGACAATATCCACACTCAAATAAGTCCTCATTACAATTATTGAAACACTATTTTACAGAAATAGTGAGGATTGCTAAAATATCTTTCTAGAACCATCACTCCATACCCCGACTAGATCCTACTATGTTCTCACCTCCTGAGAAGAAAAATGGAACAAAAAGAAAAAGGGTGAGCTCAACTAGCCCAGTAAAAAATATTATGACTAAGATAATATACAACAAATTATCATTAGTATTCAATAGGAAAAAATCTGATAGAATATAACCGACAACAAGTTTTAAATTAACAACTGCAGCGGAAACAGCAAACCATTAGAAGAGTCAAGTAGAGAATAAATTCTACTATCTTCTAAGATTTAAAAGTCCATCATCAATATTTTATCCCTGTAACATCAATTAATAATCATCTTTAACCAAATAATCTTCTTTGCACTACAGGCCAAAGATATTCATTTGTATCAGCAGTCAGTCATGTTCATCTCAACACCTGTTCATCTTTGCACTACAGGCCAAAGATATTCATCAGATAATCATACATCTTTGCACTACAGGCCAAAGATATTCAGTAATATCATCATTTAGGACTGAGGATGATGAAAAATATCTTAAAGCAAACGAATCCAGTGAGACAGGAGGACAAATAGTAGGGATTCGTATAACAGTTTATCCAAGATCAATAATACTTCATAATAATCAATTGTGAAGCAGAATTCAAAAATAAAGATCAAAACATGGATACAATCAAAGATAGTAACCATAATAGATATCTTGGACAAAAATAAAAAATTTTATTCTTCGGTGAATAGTGCCGTATTCGTGAATAATGCCGTATACGTGATAGTAACCCCGACACAAAAAGTTTCAAATTTGATAAAAAGTTCATATCAATATTTCGGCATAAAAAAATAAAGAAAATATCATTTAAGAAGAAGATAATATCCCTTACCTCAAAATATCAGTACTTCTGGTCGGAATACCGGTATAAGGCTGAAAGAAACTTGCTCTGATGAATAGAAACTCTCAAAGTATCTAAATACTCACAAAATACACTCAATAATCTAGAGAGAGAAAGAGAGAAAACTTGTTTCTGGTGTGATTTTTTATTCTAACTTAGCCCTCTATTTATAGGAAAATGTTAGCACGCCGAAGCAGACTTAACCTGCAACCTGATGGCTTTACCTGCTACTATTCAAGCCTACCATATTTGAATAAAAATCTCAGTATATTTCTTCACCAACCAAGAGTGGGGCCCACCAATTCTAAAATTTTCTACCAAAATGATAAACTCCGAAAATTTAACAATTTCTGAACCAGTCATCTCGTAAAATTCATAATAAATCATACGTTAATTTTTAACGGTTCAAACTTTGTGGACATATACTCAACTTATATATGTATAACATATCCAAAAATTACCACGATCCAACGGTCGGATTAAAAATTATAACCCCTGCAAAATATCTCAATAACCCTGATTTTTAATACCTCCATTCAGACAAAAATACTGATAAAAATCTCAACATTAACTCCTTTATTTTTAACCACAAAAATATATCCCTCATTTATATCCACATAAAATAAATATTTTCTTATCATATGAATCAATAATTAATTATTCACAAATAATATTACAGAATCACATTTATGACAACCAGGCCGTTCCCAGGAAAGAGGGGGCTTTCCAATAAGTATTTCTCCTTACTGGCGCACAATTAGATGACCAAACCTCTCCTTAGACAGAACTTTTTAGAAATTGCCAATAATGTTATCTAATAATATTATTCAAATAATATGAATTATTGATCTGATAATGAAAAATATTGTGCAGTAACAATTATTGAAACAACAATAATATAAAATATCAATGCAGCAATTATTGAATCAATAAAATAAAATATTAAACAGTAACTACTGTAACAATTATTGAGTAGTGCCTTCCTTCGTAAGAATCAATAATTCAAAAATACTGTGCAATCCGTGTGCTACTGTGCAACCACGCGTATTACTGTATTTTAACCACCGGGTATTCCAACAGTGTTAACGGTAACAATTACGCCGTTATTTATAAAAACTCAATTTTTGTCGTTATCTTCATCCAATCGTTTTCCGTTATGGGGCCCACAAATAGCTGCGCCGTCGTACGAATATTCCCCGACAGAAAGAATATTCCACGACCAAACGAATTTTTTCTGACAAAATGAATATTTTATAACCACTTGCTTATTTGAAATATTTGCGCATTTTACCCATAACTAACCACATTAATCAAATCAACCCTTTCTATTTCAAAATAATAAATAGAGGAAATTTAATTTCATTTATTAATAAGTTGGGGTCTTATAGTAATCCATTAATATTAGGCATGGAATATTCTATTAGAGCCCTATGCTCCTCTCTTTGCTCTTCTCCTTGTGCCTCGGCTGCTATATTAGATGTAGTACCCTCTAACTATGCTTGTAAATTTCTTCGCACACCTGCTTTCCAACCTCTTCCGTTAATGTTATCCTGCGCTGGTGTTAATTCTGAGTTGGATGATCGCGTGTGCATAAAAATCTACAAGTACCTGAAACCAAAATCAAAATAAAAATAGAAATGAGAAACGATCAGAATTGTCTAAGTCATACAATATCGCTTAAAACTGATGATAATTATTTAAATTTAAACGCCTGTCCCTGGCAACGGCTCCAAAAACTTGTTGCCTCTTTTTTTAGTTCTAACAAAAGTGCTCTAGCTCATGCAAGCATACATGTGTCAACAAGTAATACAGAGTAAGTAAAGTATCGATCCCACAGAGAAAGTTGTCTAATTTAAATCACTATGCATCAATTAAATCACTCTATTTATATGCTTAAACCAATGACTATATTGGTGAATTACTCTAATTGCAAATAATAACTAAAGCACAAATAATAATGGAATAAACCAAATTTGGAAATAATGGGTTCCTAACTTCATTTAATACTTCATCTAATTACCACTATCATGCAAGAAAGGTTCACATATCACAGGAAAGTAGCCAAGAGCACTAATAGAGTCATAGCCATTTTTCAATGCACTATGACCTACTTACACATCATCCACAAGCGATAGACTCCATGTAATCATCAATACAACCAAAATCACTATATGTCTATGTGAAATTGCAATCATACTAAATTTAAACATAAGCCCTTATTTTAACTCATATGGTGAAACAGTATATGTCTATCTAGTTCACGAAATACACAAGCCATATAAAAAAGCCCCATATACGTATGCTATCATGATTACAATCCATACTCGCATGTTCATTGTCAATTCCATACAAGTACTGAAAACGAATGGTGATCAAGCATTCATACATGCAAAACAACCATGATAGAAATCCCATGTAATATGTAAAATAGTTCAGCATTCAAGCATGTAATTAAACTAAATACTAAAATCCGTTAGAATCCCATAATGGAGTTTAGTTCATGGTTGAACCAAAAGCCATTATGGGATCAAAACTAAACATGGCTAATGAACAAACAATTGAAAGATGAAGGATAGAAACGATCAAACCCAATTGCTGATTATCATCCACTAGTAATGTTCAAATCCTCATATAAATCTAGCAAAATAATAATAATAATCCACACTGATAGAAAATCCCAAGAAGAATTAGAAAAGATGGAGTTTAGGCTTCGTTCTACGTTGGAATCTCTCCCAGAGTGTAAACCCTAGTTACCAATATGAAAATACGTCAAAAATACTGAATGATACGTCTGACCCTAGTCAGAATCGTTTTTTAATTGATTACAACCCTTAAAATTAGAAATTAAAATAAACAGCTCAGCAGCATTCTGCATCGCGCGCGGTCGCGCGCCCCTCCTTTGCAATCCTCACGCGGGCGCGCAACTTACAATGTGCAAGGTTTGTCCAGCCGGGTGCTCGCGCGGGCGCACGTCCTCAAGCTTGTCCTGCCGCGCGGCTTTTGTAACTTTGAATTCTGGTTCTGCTGCTGCACTAATCTGTTCTGCTGTTCATTCTTTTGTCCATCCACACTTAGCCTCCTTCTCCAATTGATCCTCATGCCATGCATCCAATAGCCTCATGCTATTTCCATCACCAAATCATGCCATATCCTGCACTTTCACACCAAAGGAGTTTTAAGTAAATGCAATGCAAAATAACATGAAATGCACTAAAAACACACTAAAATATACTTGAGATGGGCATAGTTCGCGTGAATTAATATCCAATAAATAGGTGTAAAACCCACTTATCAGTTCACAGCCTTCCAAGGTATGTTCTAGTTGTTGAAAAGACGGTCACATAGCTCGATTTTGTCCTGTAGCGAAATCAAGTCCAGCTGGGACAGTGGCACCAAAGGCGGATACAGACAAAATAAAGTCGGTGGTTTCAGGAAGAGCATTTTTCGTGACTTCTCAAAAAACGAGTAACCCGAACGAAGTTAGCACGGGTTATTTAATTATAAATTCTTGCGAAGTCTATACCTTATTAGATACCGGTTCTACCCATTCTTTTATCTCTCTTGCTTGTGCTCAACGTTTAAATTTGACTCAAGAGAAGTTAGACTTTGACTTATTGGTTGAAACTTCGTTAGTAGAAACCTTCGTTACCTCTACTATTTATAAGTCTTGTTTGATTCAAATCGATACCCTCACGTTACCTGTCGATCTTATCTCTTTGAAAATACTTGTATTTGATGTGATTTTAGTAATCGATTGGTTAACTACTCATCATGCTTTTCGTAAGGTTGTTAGCTTTCATATTCCTAACCAACCTGTTATGCGAATTCAAGCAACCAAACCACTAAAGTCAATCATGGTCATACCGAGCCATAAAAAAAGAGCCCCGAGCCTTTCCCTGATGACTTCTTTTGTGGAATGCACCGAAGCTAAACTATCCGTAGGGGACGTCGTGAATAACGGTGACAAGTTAATAGGTATCAATGTGACATGCTATCCAAGTCTTGGATGAGAGTCACAGTTTTGAATGACATTTCTATTGTTAATAAATTTCCTGATGTATTCCCTAAAGACTTCTTAGCCTAACCCTAGAGCGTGAAATCGAATTTTGTATTGACCCCAGTACAAAACCCATTTCTAAAATCCTTAAATATTTCTTCACCTAGAACGAACGTATTATGCGCCAAAGATGTTGGCTCGAGCTGTTGAAGATTACGACTATACCATTCAATATCATTGTGGAAGAGCAAATGTGGTAGCTGACGCGTTGAGTAGAAGATCGTATGCGTTTATGAGTGCGATGTTGTTAACATAAAAACCTATTTTGTATAACTTATAAATGACGAAGATAGAGTTAAAGACTCTAGGAACCCACGTGAAGATAACGAATATACGAGTAGAATAGACTTCAATCGATAAAGTTAAAGCCGCTCAAGCTACACACCCGAATATGATGAATGTGAAGAAGAAGGTTCAAAAGGGCGTTATTCTAGAAGTAAGAATCGACGAAGAGAGGAAATCTCAACCCTCGATTTAATTGGCCCATTTGAAATCCTCGATCGAGGAACTGTGGCCTATAGACTCGTTTTACCGCCAAGTATGTCGCATGTTTATAACGCTTTTCACGTATCGATGTTACGTAATTATGTGGACGACCCGAACCATATTATTGAATTAGAACTAGACGAGATAACAGAAGATTTAACGTATGATGAGATACGTGTTAAAATCTTGGATAAGAAGGATCATATTCGACACTCAAAGGTTATACCTCAAGAGTTGGAATATGAAATGAAGTCAAGGTATCCTCACCTCTTCGGCATATCAGGTACGTACGTAAATTTCGAGGGCGAAATTTCATAAGGAGGGGAGGTTGTAAGACCCCGAATTTTATGAAATGAAAGTATTCAATTTTCTTATAGTTATTATTTTATTTCGTAAATGGATAAGTTAATAAAAGGTTAAAGTTAAGGGTGATATATAAAAATTTTGCAAAGTATGTAAGTTGTTATAAAATATTCTTTTTATCGAGAAATATCTGTACAACGACACAATCATTGGTGGACCCCACAACGGAAGTATTGTCGTAATTAGAAAACGACGGAATTATCTTTTTATAAAAATAACGGCGAAAGTGTTACCGTTAAAATTATTGAACTACCCGGTAGTAAAAGTACAGTAATACGCGTAGTTGCATAGTAGCATACGGTATTGATTATTGATACTTACGTAAGAAGTCACTTATTTATACTCAATTATTGCTAACAGTAATTGTTGTATCATATCTCTCATATTATTGATTCAATTATTGTCACAGTATCAACTGTATAATTTGTTATATCATTAAATCAATAATTGAGACGACAAAGTTATTCATATTATTATTTGCAATATTGACAATGTCTAAAAGTTCTGTCAAGGAGAGGTTAGATAATCTAATTACGCGCCAATAGGGAGAAATCCTTATCGGAAAGCCCCCTCTTTCCTGGGAACGACATGGTTGTTAAAATGTGAGTTATAATATTAATGATGAATAAGTTCGTATTGGTTAAAGATGAAATTTATAGTTTCATTGTGTTGGGATTATTAGTGTTTGTGGGAATCGACATTTATTTCGATGATAATTGATGTCTGGAAGTTATACTGACCAATCGGGCAATTAATCGGATAAATGAGCAATTAATTGCTATTAATTCACATGCTTATAACTATGTGTTCACATGTGTGTACTATTGATTCACATGATTTACTATTAGAGAAATTAGTGCAAGATTGATAATACTTGCATGACTAAATTAGAAATGGAGGTATAGTTAAAGGTACTATACTATAATTAATTTTTTCACATGTTTAGAACTATTGAGTCACATGATTTACTATTGATTCATATGATTTACTATTAGGAGAGGTGGTGCAAGTTTGATAATACTTACAGGACTAAATTAGAAATGAAGAAAAAGAGGAAGGCATTATACTGTAATATTACGAGCCCCAAAACGTACAATTATCGAAACTATATTTTTCTATAAATAGAAGCTCATTTTTCCTTCATTTCAAACCAATTCAGTAAAGCTATAGAGCAATTATTATAGAGAGAAATTATAGAGAGAAAGAAGAAGAGAAGTCTGCTACCTCACTATTCCAGTATCCAGTCTTCTTTTGAGGTAAGTGGTATCATTTATTTCATATTCTAAAGAGATATTATTTTTCATATTCGTATGAATATTATTTTCGTTCAATATTTGTAAAGAATATCATCTTCATTCAATATTCGTAGAAATATTATTTTCGTTCAATAGTCGTAAGGGGTATTATTTCTTTCGTATTCATGAAGAGAGCTTCTGTTATTCCATTCTTTATTATTATGTTGGAATAACATGTCTATGCGAAGTACCGCATACATGGTAAAATTCTTCTATTATTCCATTCTTTATTATTATGTTGGAATAACCTGTCTATGCGAAGTACCGCATACATGGTGAAATTCTTCTGTTATTCCATTCTTTATTATTATGTTGGAATAACCTGTCTATGCGAAGTACTGCATACATAGTAAAATTCTTCTGTTATTCTATTCTTTATTATTCTGTTGGAATATCCTGTCTGTGCATATTACGCATGACTTGGTTCCATTATTTATTATTCTGTTAGAATAACCTGTCTATACGGTCTATCGCATGCCTGGTGAATTTATCTGTTATTCCATTCTTTATTATTCTGTTGAAATAACCTGTCTATGTAGATTACCGCATGCATGGTGAATGATCCTTCGTATTCATTCTTTATTAAATTGTGAATATGATCTGTCTACGTGGATTACCGCATGTCGGATAAAAATCTATTTGCAGTTTCGTACATTCTATTATACTCGTATGAGATATCATTTCTTTTGTACTCGTCATGAAATATCATTTTATTTGGTATTTTATTTACGAGTTACTATTCACATGTTACTATTCACCCAGTTACTATTCACTCTAGTATTATTCACTCGAGTATTCGAGGCACTTTTCGTGTCAGAGTACTATTAATGGGTTACTATTCACCTAAATTACTATTCACCCGAATATTATTTACTCGAGTATTTGGGATACTTTTCATCTCAGAATACTATTCACGAAGTACTATTCACAGGATACTATTTACCCGAAAAATATTTCTTTTCTGTCCAAATTATTTTTGGTACATGAATATTATTCTTGAATTTTACTCCACAAAGCAGTATCATGTTGACAATTTGGACGTTATTGATTTTTGGATAAATTAAATTATAAATCTTTAAAATTTATCCTTGAACTTGTTTTATTGAATTATTATGTCATTGTCATCATCCTCATGCTTATATTGTGATGAAAGTCATCTTTGGCTTACGTGCAGAGATGGACTTGGTATGATTATGACCAGGGATTATTCGGTATAATCATGACCGTAATGTGACGAATGATGTGGTGAAAGTTCTCATTGGCCTGTAGTTCATTAATGGACAGTTGTTGGTATGATTATGACCAAGAATTATTCGGTATAATCATGACCATTGATGATTACATGAATATCCTTGGCCGTGGTGCAGGGATGATTTTATTTTATTTATTAAGCTGAGTCTCAGCGATAAAGTTGATGAAAAACTTTTTAAATTATAGAAGATAATAGATTTTATGCTCTACTTGACTCTTCTAATGGATTGCTTATTCCGCTGCAGTTAAACTTGTTGTCTATTATATTTTATCAGTTGTTATACTGTTGAAGGCTAAGGATAATTTATTCTGCATTATCTTTGTCATAATATTTCTTACTGGGCTAGTTGAGCTCACCCTTTCTTTCACTGTTCTATTCGGGAAATGAGAATATAGCTGGGACGAGTCGGGGAACGGATTGACGGTCCAGATAGTTGTTTTAGTAGTCCTCACCATTCTATAAAATAGTGTGACAATAAATGTAATGAGGACTCCATTGAGTGTGGATATTGTCTAGATGACAATATTTGTATTAAAACTCGTAGCATATGTTTTGTCGTATTTTACACGATTGTTGTATAATTAAGTTGTATTTGAATTTATGTACCATGTATCTAGCAACTCAAGATGGGTGATGTATAACTGTTTTGGGGGCGTCACACCAACAATGTCGCCAAACTTTTCCTCATTGTTGGTCAGTGTTGGATCATCAACAATATTCAATTGATGGTTAACAAAGTTTGTTCCTGCCACCTTTTCTTTGCTCTTTCGAGACTCCTGGTATAAATTAACCAAATGCATTGGCGTACGACAGGTACGCGACCTATGTCCTTTCGTACGACAGCGCAGCCATTTGTGGGCCCCATAACGAAAAACGGTCGAATGAAGAAAACGACAAGTTTGAGTTTTTATAAATAACGGCGTAGTTGTTACCGTTAACACTGTTGGAATACCCGGTGGTTAAAATACAGTAATACTCATGGTTGCACAATAGCACATGGTATTGCACAATATTTTTGAATTATTGATTCTTACGTAAGAAGACACTACTCAATAATTGTTACAGTAATTACTGTTTAATATCTTATTTTATTGATTCAATAATTGCTAAATTGATATTTTATATTATTGTTGTTTCAATAATTGTCATTGCACAGTATTTTCCATTATCATATCAATAATTCATATTATTTGAATAATATTATTAGATATCATTATTGGTAATGTCTAAGGAAGTTCTGTCTAAGAAAGGGGTTTGGTTACCTAATTGTGCGCCAGTAAGGAGAAATCCTTATCGGAAAGCCTTCTCTTTCTTGGGAACAACCTGGTTGTCATAATTATGATTCTGTAATATTATTTATGAATAATTAATTATTGATTTATATGATAAGAAAATATTTATTTTTATGTGGATATAAATGAAGGAATTAATGCTGAGGTGTTTTATCAGTATTTTGTCAGAATGAATGTATTAACAATCGTCCGTATGTGGATTTCGAGCATTTTCTGTTTGGAATTTGGAAAAATTTCTTCTACAAAGTTGTAGATAATTAAATATCCAATGGAATAGACATGAGATTCGAATTTTTCTGATAGAAGGGCTATTTTTTTATGAATTATTGAAGTTTCGTAAATAAATATTTTTATTTAAAACATGGTGGGCCCCACTTTTGGTTGGTGAAGAATGTGCTAAAATTTTATTTCAAAAGTGGTGGATGTGAATAGTAGCAGGTAAAGCCATCAGGTAGCAGGTTAGTCTGCTTTGGCGTTCTAAGCATTTTCCTATAAATAGAGTGCTTAGTTAGAATTAAAAATCACACCAGAATTATAAGCTTTCTCTCTCTATATTATCGAGCGTATTTTGTGAGTATTTAGATACTTTGTGAGTTGCTATTCAGTGCAAGTTTTTTTCGACTTTATATCTGATATTCCTGTCAGAAGTACTGTTCTTTTGAGGTAAGAGATGCTATTTTCTTCATAAATAATATTTTTCTTTCAATATCATTATGCCGAAATATTGGTATGAATTTTATTATGAAATTTTTACCTTTTCATGTCGAGGTTACTATTCACGTATACGACACTATTCACGTATATGACACTATTCACGAATACGGAGCTATTCACGAGGACTATTCACGAAGTGTGATTTTTCTTGTGGAATTTCTACCTTTTCATGTCGAGGTTACTATTCACGTATACGACACTATTCACAGAAAAATAAAATTTTCTCTTCTTTGTTCAAGATGTCTATTATGGTTACTATATTTAATTGTATCCATGTTTTTATATTCATTCTTGAATTTTACTCCACTATGGTTTATTATGGGACATTTTTGAACTTGGATTATCTAAAGTACGAATCCCTAATCTTTGTCCTTTTATCTCACTGGATTCGTTTCTTTAAAATATTTTTCATCATCCTCAGTCTTAAATGATAATATAACTGTATATCTTTGGCCTGTAGTGCAAAGATGAATGATTACCTGATGAATATCTTTGGCCCGTAGTGTAAAGATGAATATTTGATGCAAGATGTATATTGATTAATGTTACATGGATAAAATATTGATGATGAACTTTTAAATTCATAGATGATAGTAGATTTCATTATCTACTTAACTCTTCTAATGAATTGTTATTTTCGCTGCGAATATTGATCTAAAACTGGTTGTCCATTATATTTTATCTGATTTGTTGAAGGCTAACAATAATTTGTTATTCATTATCTTAGTCATAATATCTTTACTGGGTTAGTTGATCTCACCCTTTTCCTTTTTGTTTCATTTATCTTCTCAGGAGGAGAGAATATAACGGGAACTAGTCAGGGTATGGAATGATGGATCAAGATAGTTGTTTAGCAGTCCTCACTATTTTATAAAATAGTGTATCAATAATTGTAATGAGGACTTATTTGAGTTTGAATACTGTCTAGAAGATAATATTTGTATTTAAACTCACAATATATGTGTTGTCGTATTTTGCACGACAATTATAATAATGAAGTTGTAGTCGTTTCTGTACCATGTATTTGACGACTCAGAATGGGTGATGTATACCTATTTTGGGGGCGTCACAGTTGGTATCAGAGTTTAGGGATATGGTCTCTGGCGAAAATCGGGGAATAGAACTAGGATGTGAGAGACGAGTAAATCCTTCGCTAGTGTGTCTTACCTAAGCTTATTTGTTGGTCGGTCAGAATATAGGGGTATTATGTGGTATGTCAATTTCTTTAATTGACCCTTGTTTTATAGCAGTATTTGAGAATGGCAGCTGAGAATGTTAACAATGGAGTGAATGAAACCGTGGAGACACCTTTAATCACCAACCAGGGGAACGTGCAACAGGAAGACAATATTCCTCCTGAAAACAACACTATCGAGCAAACGATGAATGAGGGGATGTTTAGAAGCTTTTTGCAGTTCATACAAAATCAGACGAGGGAGACTCGTGTACAAAATACAAGTGGAAGTAATAGCAACGCGCGACTTGTCACAACCAAGCAGTTCAAAGAGTTGGGACCACCAGAATTTGTGGGAAAGTCAGATCCGGTCAAGGCGAAAACGTGGGTCAAGAAAATTACCAAGATATTTGATGTCTTGGGATGCACGGAGGAACAAAAAGTTCCATTCGCCACCTTTATGTTCCGCGGTGAGGTAGATTACTGGTGGGAATCTGTGAAGCGTACCCAGCCTGCCGCACTTAACATGTCTTGGGAAACGTTTCAGAAACTGTTCAATGACAAGTACTTTTTTGAAAGTATTCATCATATGAAAGAGGTAGAGTTTATTAGACTGGAACATAACAACATGACTGTGTCCCAGTACGAGACTAAGTTCGTAGAGTTATCCAGGTTTGCACCTCATTTGGTAGAGAATGAGAAACGTATGATGCGGATGTTTCTGAGAGGTCTGAAACCTGAAATTCGATATTCAGATGTTGTGAACAGGACTCAATTATTAAAGCAAGATAATGAGTATGTTCAATCGAGGGACCACAACCAGGGTCATACCGGTGGCAGTAGTCATCGGAGCAATGATAACCAGCGGGGAAGAAAAAATACGGACAAAAGCGGTAACCACTTTGGTGGTAATCGTGGCCATGATAATAGAAGAAGTGAGTCGGGAGGAGATTTCAAAAAGAGAAGGTACAATAATGACAACGTGAAGACTTCATTACCAACATCAACTGTTCCTAGGGGAGGAGAACAACCACCGGTCGTTTGTTATAAATGCGGGAAAGAGGGACACATCAGCCCAAACTGCCCACAACAATCCAAAGTGTGTTATAACTGTGGAAATGAAGGTCATATAGCTAGAGATTGTCTTGTAGCGAAACCAAGTCCAGCAGGGATGGTGACTCCAAAGGCTGTCCCAGACAAGTCAAAGTCAGCGGTTCCTGGAAGAGCGTTTGTCGTGACTGTCCAAAACGCGAGGAACCCAAACGAGGTGATCACGAGTAAGCTAATCATAAACTATTGCGAAGTTTATACCTTACTAGATACCGGTTCTACCCATTCTTTTATCTCTCCTATATGTGCTCAACGTTTGAACTTGACATACCATCCAAATTAGACTTTGACTTATCTGTTGAAACTCTATTAGGAGAAACTTTCATTACATCCACTGTTTATAAATCGTGCTTGATTCAAGTTGGGACCATCACATTACCTGCCGATCTTATTTCTTTGAAAATACTTGCATTTGATGTGATTTTGGGGATTGATTGGTTAACCACTCATCATGCTAAAATTGATTTTTTTGGTAAGGTTATTAGTTTTCATATTCCTAACCAACCTGTTATGCGAATTCAAGCAACCAAACCACTAAAGTCAATTACTGTCATGTCAGGCCATAAAGCCATTCGTTTATTAAAAAATGGATGTCAAGCTTTCTTAGCCCATGTCATGAACTTAAACAAAAATACGTTAGATTTGAATAATATTTCTGTTGTTAGGGAATTTCCCGACGTATTTCCTGAAGAACTTCCCGGTTTACCCCCAGAACGTGAAGTTAAATTCTTTATTGATCTTTAACCTGATACAAAACCCATTTCTAAAACCCCATATCGAATGGCTCCTATTGAACTTCAGGAGTTAAAGGTCCAACTGCAGGACTTGTTAGA
The DNA here is from genome assembly GCA_016801055.1 of Panax notoginseng. Classification (NCBI taxonomy): domain Eukaryota; kingdom Viridiplantae; phylum Streptophyta; class Magnoliopsida; order Apiales; family Araliaceae; genus Panax; species Panax notoginseng. The sequence continues at coordinate 74,884,861 of CM029012.1, forward strand.
CATAGGTTTCATTCGTCCTAGTACATCTCCTTGGGGTGATCCTGTTTTATTCGTAAAGAAGGAAGACAGGAGTATGCGACTTTGTATTGATTATCGGGAATTAAATTATGTCACCAACAAGAATAGGTATCCACTACGTCGCATTGATGACCTATTCGACCAGTTACAAGGAGCACAATTCTTTTCAAAGATCGATCTTCGTTCTGGATATCATCAGCTGAAGATTAAAACTGTAGGATATTTCGAAGACTGCCTTTAGAACTCGGTACGGGCATTATGAATTCTTAGTCATGTCTTTTGGATTGACTAATGCTCCTGCTGCTTTTATGGATATGATGAACCGTGTGTTCAAGGAATATTTGGATCAGTTCGTTGTTATTTTTATTGATGACATCCTTATCTATTCCAAAAGTCGTGAAGATCATGCGCGCCATTTGAAGCTGGTACTTCAAAGGTTTCGTGATAACAAGCTATATGCCAAGCTGAAGAAATGCGAGTTCTGGCTTGAGAAAGTAGCATTCCTTGGGCACGTGGTGTCAAAACATGGAGTATCTGTTGACCCGACGAAAATTGAAGCAATACAAAGTTGGGAGCAACCGAAGTCGATGACCGAAGTACGTAGCTTTTTGGGCTTAGCTGGTTATTATCAGAGATTCGTGGAATGGTTTTCTCGAATCACTACTCTGTTAACTTAGCTGACTTGTAAAGATACAAAATTCGGTTGGAGCGAGGATTGTGAGAAGAGTTTTCAAGAACTCAAGAGGAGACTCATTTCGGCACCTGTTCTAACAATACCATCTGGTTCGGATGGATTTGTTATTTACAACGATGCTTCAGGCAAAGGGTTAGGATGTGTTCTCTTGCAACATGGGAAAGTCATAACCTATGCCTCGCGACAACTCAAAAAATATGAGATGAATTATCCTAATCATGATCTGGAGTTGGCAGCAGTCATTTTCGCGTTAAAGATCTGGAGACACTACTTGTGTGGGGAGAAAGTGGAGATCTATACAGATCATAAAAGCCTCAAATATTTCTTCACCCAAAAAGAACTCAACATGCGGCAACGACGTTGGCTCGAACTGTTGAAAGATTATGATCATACCATCCAATACCATCCTGGAAAGCGAATGTAGTAGCTGACGCATTGAGTACAAGATCATATGCGGGTACGAGGGCGATGTTGTTAACGCAAAGACCCATTTTGTACGACTTACAAAGGATGAAGATAGAGTTAAAGGCTCCAAGTACCCACGTGATAATATCAAACATACGAGTAGAATCGACTTTAATCGATAAAGTTAAAGCTGCTCAAGCTACGGACCTGGAGTTGATGCGTATGAAGAAGAAAGTGCAAGAAGGTGTTATTCCAGAAGCAAGAATCGATGAAAAAGGAATACTTCGAGTCAACTCCAGACTTTGTGCTCCTAATGATTCTGACTTGAAGCATAGAATCATGATGGAGGCACACAACACACCGTTTACAATCCATACTGAGAATACCAAAATGTATCATGATCTTCGACATACATTTTGGTGGAGCAATATGAAGAGAGAGATCACATAGTTTATCTCGAGGTGTTTAATTTGTCAATGTGTAAAGGCGGAGCATTAAGTGCCAAAGGGTCCATTGCAACCACTTGAGATTCTGAAATAGAAGTGGGAACACATTACCATGGATTTCATTACGGGTCTTCCCAAGGTTTCTCAAAGCATAAATGCAATTTGGGTTATTGTTGATAGATTAACCAAGTCTGTCCATTTCTTGCCTATACATGAGACTTATTCCCTTGAACGTCTTGCTCGTATGTACGTAAATGAGATTGTGAGATTTCATGGCATGCCTATATCCATAGTTTCGGATTGTGACCCAAGATTCACTTCACGATTTTGGGTTAGCTTGCAGTAAGCTATGGGCACGGACTTACGATTCAGTTTGGCATACCATCCTCAAATGGATGGGAAATCAGAAAGGACTATTCAAACTCTTGAAGATTTATTAAGACTCTGTGTCTTAGATTTCAAAGGGAGTTGTGATAAGTACCTACCATTGGTGGAATTCTCCTATAACAACAGTTATCAAGCAAATATAGGCATGGCTCCATTCAAAGCGTTGTATGGACGAAAGTGTCGCTCTCTAGTATGTTGGGATGAGGTGGGAGAAATAACGTTGTTGGGACCAGAGTTGGTATGAATGACTACAGAGAAGATCCAAATGATCCGACAACGTATACAAACGGCACAGGATCGACAAAAGAGTTATGCGGATCTTCATCGAAAGGATGTGGAATTTAATATTGGGGATCATATATTGTTACGTATTGCTCCATGGAAGGGAGTTACAAGATTTGGGAAGAGAGGAAAGCTCAATCCACGATTTGTTGGTCCATTTGAAATTCTTGACCGAATACGAAATGTGGCCTATAGACTCGTATTACCTCCAAGCATGTCTCGTGTTCATAATGTGTTTCACATATCTGTGCTTCGTAAATATGTGAAAGACCCAAACCACATTATTGAGTTAGAACCAGACGAGATAACCGAAGATTTAATATACGAGGAGGTACCTATCAAGATCTTGGATAGGAAGGAGTATGTCCTACACACAAAGGTTATACCACAAGTCAAAGTTTTGTGGAGGAACCATGCTATTGAGGAAATGACCTGGGAGTTAGAATTGGAAATGAAAATGAGGTATCCTCACCTTTTTGAAACACCAGGTACGTACGTCAATTTTGAGGATGAAATTTTATAAGGAGGGAATGTTATAAGACCCCAACTTTTTATAAATAAAATCAAATTTCTCTAATTATTATTGTGAATAATAAGGTGTTAATTTGATATAATGCTTTAGTTATGGGTGAAATATGCAAATTTTGCAAAATAAGCAAGTAGTTATAAAATATTCATTTTTATCGGAGAATATTCGTTTGGCCGTGGAATATTATTGCTGTCGGGAAATATTCGTACGACGACATAACCATTTGTGGGCTCCATAACGAAAAACGATCGGATACACAAAATGACAAGTTTGAGTTTTTACAAATAACGGCGTAGTTGTTACCGTTAACATTGTTGGAATACCCGATGGTTAAAATACAGTAATACGCGTCGTTGCACAGTAGTACACGGTATTGCACATTATTTTTTAATTATTGATTCTTACGTAAGAAGACACTACTCAATAATTGTTACAGTAATTACTGTTCAATATTTTATTTTATTGATTCAATAATTGCTACGTTGATATTTTATATTATTATTAATTCAATAATTGTCATTGCACATTATTTCCTATTATCAGATTAATAATTAATATTATTTGAATAATTTTATTAGATATCATTATTGGCAATGTCTAAGGAAGTTCTATCTAAGAAAGGGGTTTGGTAACCTAATTGCGCGCCAGTAAGGAGAAATCCTTATCGAAAAGCCTCCTCTTTCCTGGGAACGACCTGGTTGTCATAATTGTGATTTTGTAATATTATTTGTGAATAATTAATTATTGATTTATATGATAATGAAATATTTATTTTTATGTGGATATAAATGAAGGAATTAATGCTGAGGTGTTTTATCAGTATTTTGTCAGAATAGATGTATTAAAAATCGTCTATATGTGGAATTTGGGCATTTTCTATTTGGAATTTGGAAAACCTTTCTTCTACAAAGTTGTAGATAATTAAATTTCCTATGGAATAGACATAAGATTCGAAATTTTTTAATAGAAGGGCTATTTTAAAACATGGTGGGCCCCACTTTTGGTTGGTGAGAAATGTGCTGAATTTTTTTTCTCTAAAAGTGGTGGGCGTGAATAGTAGCAAGTAAAGCCATCAGGTAGCAGGTTAGTTTACTTTGGCGTTCTAAGCATTTTTCTATAAATAGGGTGCTTAGTTAGAATTGAAAATTACACCAGAATTATAAACTTTCTCTCTCTCTATATTATCAAGCGTATTTTGTGAGTATTTAGATACTTCGTTAGTTGCTATTCAGTGAAAGTTTTCTTCAGCTTTATATCCGATATTCCGGTCAGAAGTATTGTTATTTTGAGGTAAGGGATGCTATTTTCTTCATAAATGATGTTTTTCTTTCAATATCATTATGCCGAAATATTGATATGAATTTTATTATGAAATTTTTACCTTTTCATGTCGAGGTTACTATTCACGTATACGGTACTATTCACGCAACACTATTCATGAATATGGTGCTATTCACGAGTACTATTCACGAAGTATGATTTTTCTTGTGGAATTTCTACCTTTTCATGTCGAGGTTACTATTCACGTATACGACACTATTCACGAATACGACACTATTCACAAGAAAATAAAATTTTCTCTTCTTTGTTCAAGATGTCTATTATGGTTACTATCTTTGATTGTATCCATGTTTTGATATTCATTCTTGAATTTTACTCCACTATGGTTTATTATGGAGCATTTTTGAACTTGGATTATCTAAAGTACAAATCCCTAATCTTTGTCCTTTTATCTCACTGGATTCGTTTCTTTAAAATATTTTTTTTATCATCCTCAGTCCTAAATGATGATATAAGTGTATATCTTTGGCCTGTAGTGCAAATATGAATGATTACCTGATGAATATCTTTGGTCCGTAGTGCAAAGATGAACAGGTGTTGAGATGAACATGACCAACTGGTGATACAAATGAATATCTTTGGCCCGTAGTGCAAAGATGAATATTTGATGCAAGATGTATATTGATTAATGTTACAGGGATAAAATATTGATGATGAACTTTTAAATTCATAGATGATAGTAGATTTTATTCTCTACTTAACTTTTCTAATGAATTGTTATTTCCGCTGCGAATATTGATCTAAAACTGGTTGTCCATTATATTTTATCTGATTTGTTGAAGGCTAACGATAATTTGTTTTTTCATTATCTTAGTCATAATATTCTTTACTGGGCTAGTTGAGCTCACCCTTTTTCTTTTTGTTCCATTTTTCTTCTCAGGAGGAGAGAATATAGCGGGAACTAGTCGGGGTATGGAATGATAGATCAAGATAGTTGTTTAGCAGTCCTCACTATTTTGTAAAATAGTGTATCAGTAATTGTAATGAGGACTTATTTGAGTTTGAATACTGTCTAGAATACAATATTTGTATTTAAACTCACAGTATATGTGTTGTCGTATTTTGCACGACAATTGTAATAATGAAGTTGTAGTTGTTTCTATACCATGTATTTGACGACTTAGAATGGGTGATGTATACCTATTTTGGGGGCGTCACACATGAGCACTCCCAAAACATCCAAAGAATGAAGCCTCTGGATAGAACTATAGAGATGCAATCTACCTGAAGGAAGCTAGAGAGCATTCACCTAATGGCTAGCAAGCAAACAGAAGATCGAAGCACAAATTCAATCAACATCCTGATTGAGTAGTGAAGCCATTTAAGGGATGTCTTCCACCAGTAATAGTAAGAAGACTTTAGATGATGTGAATGGCTAAAGGAAGTCAACAATGCTGTAGTTGTCAAGATAAACAAAAGATGACTATCTTGGGTATAACTATGATCGTAGTGCTTGCCAGGTTAGAAGCAGAAACTGATGAGGTCTATAACAGAGACACTAGCTAACCTATACAGAATAGACGTAGAAGATTAAACATGGGTCAGACCATTGATGATATGTGAACAGGAGATCACAAGGAGAAAGAGACTGAGCATGACAAACCTGATAAGTCTTGAAGTTAAGGAGGGCCAGAGTAATCAGACAAGTTGTCAGTACCTAATATAAGTCAAGGCAAGCAGAAGTGATGAAGCACTACACGAGTGGACTAAGAGAGGTTCTACATTGCAAATCCAAAGAACACTCCAGAATCGTAGTGTTATCTTAATCAGCCAACGAGAAATATTCAACAGACTAACTACGGTCAAGTTCAAGGTCATCTACATCAGAATCGTAGAGTTCACTCATCTGAGTATTGAAGCCTTGGCAATGTCTCAAAGACTGACATTCAAATGTTGGATATTGAAAACATCAATGCAGAAGGACAACTCCTGATGCTTTGATCGAGAAATTAGAAAGAAGAAATAAAGGTGACTACCAGCCTTACATGCAAAAGTGACATTTTTGATGAGGTAGATGAAATAGTAAACTGCAGTGTCAGAAAAGTGAAAAAGGGGTTGTCATGTCACATCTGCAGTCTGCACCAAATAACTCAAGATCTGTGAATCAATTCAAATAACTCCTAACGGCTACAATCTAATGGGAAGCTTATGAAAGGTTATTTAACAGTAGAAGCTCAACAAGAGATGGTTTTGATTGATGACAAGTTGTTGACTCTACGAGTTCTACAGAGCAAAAATAGAATATGTCTTAGTGGCAGTGAGACTACGAAAGTAGAAGTGAAGCAAGTTAAGAGAAGAGCTTTAATAGAAAAAGGCCTCACTCAACAACAATGAGAATGCCATTAAGAATGTTAGCCAAGCTGAGAGCCAAGAAAACTAAGATAATAGCATTCAAGAGATTGACAGATTAGAAAGAAGATTTAAAGAGCCAGTCTACGAATCACCATGAACCACCAAGAGCTAAAGAAGAACAGATACAAAACCAAATCTGTACACAAGCCAACCAAGGTTCAGGGGATGCTAAGTGCCAGACGAAGCCTACTAAAGAAGCAAAGACTTAGCAAACCTCATGTGGTGAAGGAGTGCAAGATGAGATCAGAAAAGGACCAACCTCAAGATCAGCTGTACTAAGGAAGAAGTGACAAACTGCTAAGTACTCAAAGAGATCAAGCTTCATAAATAACTTAGCAATATGTCTAATGGTGATCCAGTCTCAATGAAGAATACAAAGAGGATCACAATAAGCTGCCAAGAATAAAGGATGAACAAGCTTAAAGTCATCTTGGCAGCTCAGCACCACCACCACCAACAACAAAAGCTAGGGCCAGAAGGGTCCTTGTCCAAGGGACTATACTGTGTTCCAAGGCTGCAGGCCTTGAAGAGTTCTTAGTGAACTGGAGTTCCAAGTCTGTTGGACTTGAAGAGTTCTTAGTGAACTAAAGTTCCAAGGCTGCTGGCCTTGAAGGAATCTTAGTGATTCAGTGATGTAAAGACTTCCTTAGTGGAATCCCTGCTTGTTGAAGCAGAAGAGTGGATTAGGAGCCTGAGTCTCTGAACCACTTAAAATCCCTTGTGTCTTTTACATTCTGTCTTTTACATTATAACTGCTGTAACTGCTATCAACATGATAACTACTTATAAGTAAACTAACTCTAGAAAAATGGTTAACATAACATCTATGAAGGGGAACATTAACTTATTTCGCTGTGTTAAAAATAATTCCTAAGTTTGTCATCTGTTATTTACTAAGCAATGCAAACTAAAATGGAAAAGATTTTTGAAATTAAAAAGGATCTATTCAACCCCCCCTTCTAGATCTATTGTGTTCCCTCTGGGAACTAACAATTAGTATCAAAGCAGGTTCTCATATTACATTCTAAAAGCTAACGCTTTGAGTCTGATCCGAGGCACAAACCATGGTCTAAACTTAGTTTAGTAGTAAGCTGTTTTTTATGAGCTTAAACGTTGGGAATTATGCATACAGGTAAATGTGCACATTCACCTGAAGCTACTCAGATTGGTCGTTGTTTTAAAGTAATGCATCAACAAGACCAATCCATGTCCAAAGAAAATAAGCAGTCTGCAGACTAGTGATGGAAAGTCAATATGGGCATCAAAAACAAAGAGTATGTCATCTCCTATTCTGAAAGATGAGAGGCCTATACATACAGAGAAATGTCTATTCAAAAAAAGAAATAAAATCTCGTTCAATATGTACTTGGCTAATCAGTTGGTGTGACGCCCCCAAAATAGGTATACATCATCCATCTTGGGTCGCCAAATACATGGTACAAAGTTCAAATACAACTTAATTATACAACAGTCGTGTAAAATACGACAAAACATAAGCTGTGAGTTTTAATACAAATATTGTCGTCTAGACAATATACAAACTCAAATTCAATATTATTACATTTATTTTCCCACTATTTCACAAAATAGTGAGGACTACTATGGCAGACATCTGGACTGTCACCCTGTTCTCCGACTAGTCCCGATTACGTTCTCATTTCCTGAAGAGAACAATGAAAGCAAAAGGGTGAGCTCAACTAGCCCAGTAAGAAATATTATGACTAAGATAATGCAGAATAATTTATCGTTAGCCTTCAACAGTGTTAAACTGATAAAATATAACAAACATCAAGTTTAACTGTAGCGGAATAAGCAATCCAATAGAAGAGTCAAGTAGAACATGAAATCTACTATCTTCTATGATTTAAAAAGTTTATCAACAGTTTTATTGCTGACACTCAGCTTAATAAATAATCTACATCATCCCTGCACTATGGCCAAGGATATTCATTAGTATCACGACCATAATTTATCCATGCACTACGGGCCAAGGATATTCGTGTTTTCATCAATGGTCATGATCATGCCAACAACTGTCTCTTAATGCACTACGGGCCAATGAAGACTTTTACCACATCATTTGTAACATTACGGTCATGATTATACCGAATAATCCCTGGTCATAATCATACCAAGTCCATCTATGTACAATAGACCATAGATGACTGTCAACATAATATAAGCATGAGGATGATGACAATGACATAATAATTCAATAAAACAAGTTCAAGATAAATTTTAAAGATTTATAATTTAATTTATTCAGAAATCAATAACGTCCAAATTGTCAACATGATACTGCTTTGTGGAGTAAAATTCAAGAATGTTCAGAAGAATGTTTCCATGAACAGATACTAGATGAAGCGCAAATATCCAGGATATTCTAACAAAATAATAAAGAATGGAACCAGGTCATGTGTAATCCGCACAGATAGGATATTCCAACAGAATAATAAAGAATGGAATAACAACAGAATTCACTAGGCATGCGATAGGCCGCACAGACAGGTTATTCCAACAAAATAATAAAGAATGAAACTAGGTCATGCGTACTTCACACAGACAGGATATTCTAATAGAATAATAAAGAATGGAACAACAACAGAATTCACCAGGCATGCGATAGACCACACAGACAGGTTATTCCAACAGAATAATAAAGAATGGAATAACAGAAGAATTTCACCATGTATGCGGTACTTCACATAGACAGGTTATTCCAACATAACAATAAAGAATGGAATAACAACCCTTATGAGTATTGAAAGAAATAACTCTCTTCATGAATACGAAAGAATAATACCCCTTACCTTTGAAGAAATTGGATACCGAAATAGTGAGGTAGCAGACTTCTCTTCTTCTTTCTCTCTATAATTTCTCTCTATAATAATTGCTCTATAGCTTTAGTGAATTGGTGAGAAATGAAGGAAGAATGAGCTTCTATTTATAGGAAAATATAGTTTCGATAATTACACGTTTTGGGGCTCGAAATATTACAGTATAATACCTTTCTCTTTTTCTTCATTTTTAATTTAGTCCTGCAAGTATTATCAAACTTGCACCACCTCCCCTAATAGTAAGTAATGTCAATCAATAGTTCAATCATGTGAATCAATAGTTATAATCATGTGAAAATATGAATTACAGTATAGTACCTCCATCTATACCTCTATTTTTAACTTAGTCATGCAAGTATTATTAATCTTGCACCAACTCCCCTAATAGTACAAGAATGTGAATCAATAGTACACACATGTGAACAAATAGTTATAATCATGTGAATTAATAGCAATTAATTACTCATTTATCCGATTAATTACCTGACTGGTCAGTGTAACTTCCAGACATCAACTATTATTGAAATAAATGTCGATTTCTACTAACACAAATAATCCCAACATAATGGAAATATCAATTTCATCTTTAATCAACATGAACTTATTCATCATTAATATTATAACTCACAATATTTAACAACCAGATCATTCTCAGGAAATAGGGGGCTTTCCGATAAGGATTTCTCCCTATTGGCGCGCAATTAGATGACCAAACCTCTCCTTGACAGAACTTTGTAGACATTGTCAATATTGCAAATAATAATATGAATAACTTTATCGTCTCAATTATTGATTTAATAATATAAAATATTATGCAGATGATACTGTAAAAATAATTGAATCAATAATATGATACAACAATTACTGTAGCAATAATTGAGTATAACTAAGTGACTTCTCACGTAAACATCAATAATCAATACCATGTGCTACTATGCAACCACGCGTATTACTGCACTTTTACTACCGGGTAGTTCAACAGTTTTAACGGTAACACTTTTGCCGTTATTTTTATAAAAAGATAATTCTGTCGTTTTCTAACTACGACAATACTTTCGTTGTGGGGTCCACCAATGATTGTGCCGTCATACAAATATTCCCTGTTAAAACAAATATTTCTCGATCAATCGAATATTATATAACCACTTGCTTACTTTGCAAAATTTGTAAATATTACTCACAACTATAACATTATATCAAATCCACACCATTATATTCAAAAATATATTTCGAGAAAAATTATTCTTTATTCATAAAAGTTGGGGTCTTACAGTTGGATCTTATCCTTGAGACTCAAGATTATCAAAGAACTAAAGCTGCCAAGACTTTCCTATGTTATCAACTCCAAGACGATGCCTAATTGATCTAAGGTCAAATAGAGCAACAAGCTTTCAGCAATGAACGTAAAGGTACGGTTTCTCATTAACTACTTACATCAATATGGTGATGCATCACCTTATGTACTACAACAATACTCTATCAAGAGACCATACTCTTCCTGAAAAGGGGAAGAGAGAGAGTACATTAAGGTTGGATACTTAATTGTCAACAAACTCTCTCTCCACTCAAATTTTAGATTGAAGATAACTTCTTGAAGGAAGTTTGGAGTATGTCGTAAGTTAATCTTAATCCTATAAAGCTTAAATGGAGTAACTCTTCCTAAAGGATTGATATGTATCAAATATATACAAAACCAATGTTCTGTGTTCTTGAAAAAATATAGAGTATGATCAACACTAGAGGAGTATCTTGAAGATACTTAAAAACTGATCATCTCCATGAATCAACCAGATGCAAATAAGCAATAGAGTTGATTTTTACTCTAAGTACATTCAAGATCTATGAACACAACTAAGCAAAGAGTGAAACAGTCAAAGAAAAAGAATATCCTATCAAAATACTTAATCATTCACACACTCATCATGCATCATAAATATCATATCTAAATCTGATATATGCATAAATACGATTGTTGATGCTAATTCAAACATATGAGGAATTAGGTTTTTGAGAAAATTAATCTAGCAGGACCCAAATAATCATGGGTACCAAAAATAGAAACTTACCTAACCTGCAGGTACTTGGTCTATACGATCACACAAGGAACATTAAAGCAGATAGATTCGATTACAAGAATTCAACCAGCTTCAAGAGTCATTACCAATCGTAGAGTTCATACTTGCCAACTCATCAGAGCCTGAAGTTGTTGATCAGTCTGAAGAAGTTCTAGATGCAAATGATGAAGATGGTAAAGCTTAGGAAGTCAAATGAAGAAGTGAAATACTTGCAAGAAGATCTGAGATAAGCTTGAAGGATAGAACAACCAGGGTACATATCTGTTAAACACTCCACAAATATCAAGACCACTCATGTCAAGATCATAGAGATAGGAGCTAACCCAAAATAGAAATGTCCTAGTTAAAGAGTCTCAAAACTCTGTGACTGATGAACTAAATGAAGATGTATAGTCAGTAGTAACATCTCAAAACGTGCTACTGATAACCATATCAACCAACACTCAAATCGTGGAGTACTCTCGATCAGTCTCTGTAATCGTAGTATAATAGAATGATGACACCACAATTTCAACATAAACAAATACCAACACCAAAGAATATCCAGAGTTGGTAAGTAAACTCTCAAGTAGAAAAGACCAATGTGATGTCACTGATGCCACCATTTTATAAAACTTTTCATCTGATAAGCGCCTCAGGGACAAACCTGACCCTTAGTTCAGTTTAAGATGTTGGCCCTTCCTGAGCTACCTATATAACAAAGAAGGAATGCTAAGTCATAACTCATCACAAGAACCAGGCCAAACAATGATCGTAGAGTATGATCAGCAGCAAACTCAACAATCGTAGAGCAGCCTCGACGATCGTAAACTTCCCAAAAGAAACACTAGCTCAGGGGGATCTAAGGGCATATCAATATTTTCCACTCTATTTAAAATCATGGAGCTCGGCATAACTCAACACGTGTCCCACTATGCAGATCATGTGAAGGGAAGTTACAAAATATAGTCTGAAAAGGTGTTTTGAAAAGTCACCTCAGAATGTCAGTGCTCGAACTCTCTTGGGGCTCATCAACGGTCAATCCATGCAACTCCAAGATAAGGATTAGTGCCAAATCAGTCACTGAAGCATCTCTCATAAGACGATCGTTGAGTTAACAAAGAAAATCGTAGAGTCTATAGCTATCTCAACAAGCTACTCTACATACTGAAGAAGTCAACGGCTTATTTTCTTAAATGGAAAATCAAAACTAAAAAATAAATTAGTTTATGGGGAGTTACAGTCTCTTACTGGGTATCGTGCAACCAATGGCTATTTGACACATCATAACTTATGCAGAGTAAGAAGAAACTATCTTAAAGACAAATTCAAAATCTCTAAACAGTTATCAAAAGCTATCGACTTTTTCTCCCTTTCTTTTTCAAACCCTAAAATCCTCTTCAAGGTTTGAATCCATCAAACATCAAGCTTCGCCCAAATTGCATTCAACTATCCCTCATAAGATTTCTGAAATTAAATACCCATATACTTCAAACTCTCAAAATGGAATAGTGGCGTGTTATAACTGGAATCCAACTCGGCTTCAAGAATTTTGAAGGATCAGAAAAAAAGTTCAAGGATATACTTGAGCTTGTAAAGAATGTTGGGTTCTCAGAATGCTTGGAAGCTAACACTCCAGTCTATACCGATCTAGTGAATCAATTATACTCAAATACAACAATGGACTCTGGACTTCTGTCCATAAAGGTCAAAGGAGTAAGCCTGAAGATAAAAGTATTAGACATCAACCAATGTCTAGGGTTTCCTAACTAAGGTCTGATAAACCTCGAGAGTGTTAACATCGAAGAAGGAAAGAAGTTAATGCGCTACAAGAGAAATGTAAATCTGAAAGATATGAAGAAGAAAGAGTTTCCTGAAGAGTTTGAATTCCTGGATGAGATTACGGGAAAATGCATCTTGTGCAAGGACACTGCACATGATACTGTTAGTGATCTACAACTAAGAGTTATGACTGCAATCGTCATGTAACAACAAATGAATTTCGGAGCCATTCTAATTGACTGGTTGTCCAAATGGCTGGAAAAAGCTGAGATAAAGAAGTCTACAGATAAACCCCTCACAAAAGTTTTTCATGAAAGACTCTTGAGAATCATACTGAAGAAGAAATGAAGAGTAAGATAAAGGATGATGAGGGAGAACCACTAAATGTTCATAAAGTGATTTCCCCACAGCTGTTTGAAAATTGGAAGAAAAATCCAATGGAAAATAAAATGCTAATGACATCTGGCAGCAACAGCAAGGTCTCTGCAAAGAAGTGGAAGGCAAGAGAAATGGAAAGCAAGTTATCTTAATCTGATGACTCTGTACCTATAGCAACCACTCCAACAAAGAAGAAAACTAAGAATGTGAAGAATACAGAGGTTCCACTAAGCAGTCTCTCCACTGACAAAAAGAGGTATGGAGCAGGAAAAGAAAAAGCATCAACTACAACAACCCCAAAAGGGAGAAAGAGTAACATATTACTCCAAATGTCATCCAAGAAGAAAGCAAAGGAGATGAAGAAGTCAATATCAGTTCACCAAAGAAGTCTATCTATTGAAGAGAAGAGAGTAGACTCAGAAGAAGAAAAGAAAACTGAAGACTTTATGAATGAATTCTCAAGTAGTCATTCTGCTGATAAGGAAGTGGCTAAGTTTGAAGAAATTAGATCTCCCACTGTTGAAGTCTCAAAGAGTTCTTTTTCCAATTCAGAGGACTCAGGGTCTGAAGAGGAATCATCTGTTCCTGTGGCTGTATCTCAAAGAAGCTCATCTGATGATTCAAGGGCTTCAAAATCTAAAGAAACAGAAAGGACTGAATCCCCTATAGCTGAATCTCCAAGAAGAAGAAAGAACAAAAGATTGCTTGCTAGATCTGTCCTAAAGATGAAAGGAGAGTCTTCTACTGCAATAATTGAATTAAGTGATGATAAGTCTGAATCCAAGGGAGAAAATGCTAAGGATACTAAAGAAGGTACAAGTGATGAAAATCAGCAAGAAGGATTCCCTAATGAACGAAAATGATTCAAGCTCAAAGTCAGAAAATGAAAAGATGGAGATAGATTCTAGCTCTGTAGATCAGGAATCAACAGACTATCTTGTTCTCTCTCCAGCAAGAGTTCGTCGAAGATTAGTAGTGGAAGTCTTTGATGAACCACCAGAAAGATGGATAAACCATGGAAATGAACAACTGATCTCCTAATGAAATGGTTCTACCTATGGATGCCCTGGCTAAAGGCATATACTGGTAAAGATGGGAGTTACTTCAGCTGGTGTTACTCATATTTTCCAAACTTGGAGCTGGTGTCTCAAAACTTTCCAAGAGTAAAGAAGTTTGTAACAAAGCCGATCAAAGACCAGTCTCATTTCAAGGTCTATCGTTATGCTGGTAATCACTACATTCCCTACGATTGTAGAGTAGGTTCAGATGGCAGAAGGATTATATCTAAGAATATGATCGTAGAGTCCATTCACTCTACCATTGAAGATGATCAAGCTCAAATTGAGAAGCTCTACTCTGCTCAAGGAGAATTGTCTGATATTCCCTCGTTCTTCAATAGTGATTGGCACTCAACGATCTATCAGATTCTCACTACATTCGAAAAATTATCCAAGAATGAAAATTGTGGAGTCCAATCTGGTGTTCAGAAAAAGTCTGCTCAACCAATTGACCAAACTCCTATGGAGTAAGAGTTACTGAAGAATTCTGACGAGTTGCTTGAGAAGATATCTCTCATTGAAGCAGAAATAAAGATGTTGTCAGAAGAAGGAGATGGTGTGCTTCAAAATAGACTCCAAGCCACAATATCAGATATATCTCTTAAAATTAAAGAGAGAGATCAAATCTATTTGAAGTTCATCAATAATCAGAAGGAAGAAGCTCTGCAAGCCCAGAAGGACAATACAGATCAAATCTTGTCCCTCTCTGACAAGATTGACTTCATAAAGCAGTCTCTCTCTCTACAGTTGGAGCTAAGTCAGCAAGAACTCAAGATTGAAGTTAGAAACTCATCTTATCTGACAGAGCAGCTTATGACAAATGTCCAACAACTTTCCCAAATGATTCATGACAAAAAGGGGGAGAAAAAGAGGTATTCAAGAAAAAGCAAGGAGAGAAGAATGAAGACTGAAGCAAAGAAGAAGAAGAAGAAGAAGCAGGTCAACATAGCAGCAAGTGTATCATCATCTGTGGGGGAGCCAAAGCAATATCTAAAGAGCAAAGCAGAAGACAAAGAAGAAGAACATGCATCTAAGTCAGAGCATCATGAAGATGAAGAAATGGAGCATGCATCTCAGGGGGAGCAGGAACCAGGAGATCAAGAAGAAATGAAGTCACCATCCCAAGAGGAGCATGAGCAAGAAGATCAAGCAGATGAGTAACAAGGACATAGAGAATCCAGGAGACACACATGAAGAAGAAGGCACATCTCTATATGTAATAGTTAACTTTGGATCCATAATTTAGGTTTACTATTCAGCTGTAATCAAATGCTTTTTAATATATCATTCATATTACTTGCTCTAGCAATACAGTAGCTCACTATATGTTAAGATTCATTCATCTTATACATATGCACTTATTGTTATTGTCATAATCAAATAGCGGGAGATTGTTAGGAATAAGCATGTGAATGATATTCCTATTTATATAAGATTTGATTATGATCTTAATGAACGGATATGCAAATATGTCTGCATTGAAACAAGTTGTAAAGTCCTTGAATAGATAATAGGAATATATGTACAAGGACTTAGACTGAAATGATCAAATATGTTAGGTTGATTCTACATGAACAAAATAGCTTGTAAAGTCTTTAAAAAGAATATGGTGTACAAGGACTAAAGATAGAAAGATCAAGCTTGTTAGGTTGATCTTATATGTTGTAATAGATAAGGCTGTTTGATCGTAGAGTACTGCACAAGCCTTAGAAGTCTGCCAGGAGAAACAAAGTATACAGAGACTATCAAGGCAGAATCATAGAGCGTCGAGCCAGTTGAGGGATTCCAGAAGCCAATGCAGAATCGTAGAGTATTGAGAAAATGGCTATAGATCGTAATCTGCCTTGGAGGGCCTCACTCAGTATCGTAGAGTTGGTCCAAGCATCTGCCAAGCCAAGCCAAGGATCGTAGACCACACTTGAAGTCGTATAGTCTATTTATCATACCAGAGGCAGAAATCGTAGTCGAGCAAGATCAGACAAGAACAACAAGAGTTAAGGCAGAAAATCGTAGTCTGATGTATAATCTACACTCTGAGTAGTAGTGTCTGCAGAACCAAAGCTAGATTGTAGTTTGTAGAATAAAGTCTTTGACAAAGCCTATCAATGCTCACAACACCAAGGTAGAATCGTAGTGTTAACACGATTCTCTACACATGAGCACTCCCAAAGCATCCAAAGAATGAAGCCTCTAGACAGAACTATAGAGATGCAATCTACCTAAAGGAAGCCATAGAGCATTCACCTAATGGCTAGAAAGCAAATAGAAGATCGAAGCACAAATTCAATCAGCATCCTGATTAAGTAGTGAAGCCATTTAAGGGAAGTCTTCCACCAACAATAGTAAGAAGACTTCAGATGATGTGAATAACTAAAGGAAGTCAGCAATGCTATAGCTGTCAAGATAAACAAAAGATGACTGTCTTGGGTATAACTATGATCGTAGTGCTTGCCAGGTTAGAAGCAAAAACTGATGAGGTCTATAACAGAGACACTGTCCAACCTATATAGAATAGACATAGAAGATTAAATATGGGTCAGACCATTGATGATATGTGAATGAGATCACAAGGAGAAAGAGACTGAGTATGACAAACCTGATAAGTCTTGAAGTTAAGGAGGGCCAGAGTAATCAGATAAGTTATCAGTACCTAATATAAGTCAAGGCAAGCAGAAGTGATGAAGCACTACATGAGTGGAGTAAGAGAGGTTCTACATTGCAAATCCAAAGAACACTCTCAGAATCGTAGTGTTGTTTCAATCAGTTAATGAGAAATATTCAAAAAACTAACTACGCTCAAGTTCAAGGTCATCTGCATCAGAATCGTAGAGTTCAGTCATTTGAGTTCAATGCAAAGACTGACATTTAAACGTTGGATATTGAAAGCATCGATGCAGAAGGACAACTCCTGATGCTTTGATCGAGAAATCAGAAAGAAGAAACAAAGGTGACTACCAGCCTTACACGCAAAAATGACATTTCTGATAAGGTAGGTGAAATAGTAAAATGAAGTGTCTGAAAAGTGAAAAAGGGATTGTCATGTCACATCTGCAGTCTGCACCAAATAACTCGAGATCTGCAAATCAATTCAAATAACACCTAACGGCTATAATCCAACGGGAAGCTTATGAAAGGTTATTTAATAGTAGAAGCTCAACAAGAGAAGGCGTTGGTTGATGACAAGTTATTGACACTACGAGTTCTATAGAGGAAAAATAGAATATGTCTTAGTGGCAGTGAGACTACGAAAGTAGATGTGACGCCCCCAAAATTAGGTATACATCACCCATCTTGGGTCGTCAGATACATAGTACAGAATACAAATACAACTTACTAATACAACTGTCGTGTACAATATGACAAAACATAAACTGTGAGTTTGAATACAAATATTATCTTCTAGAGAGTATTCATACTCAAAAGGAGTCCTCGTTACATTTATTAACACACCATTACATAGAATAGTGAGGACTACTAACTAATACTATCATTCGAACCATCACTCCGTTCCCCGACTTGCCCCAGCTACGTTCTCATTTCCTGAAGAGAACAGTGAAAGAAATGGTGAGCTCAACTAGCCCAGTAAGAAATATTATGACTAAGATAATACAGAATAAATTATCATTAGCCTTCAACAATGTTAAACTGATAAAATATAATAGACATCAAGTTTAACTACAGCGGAAAAAGCAATCCATTAAAAGAGTCAAGTAGAAAATAAACTCTACTATCTTTTATGATTTAAAAGATTTTCCAACACTGTGATCGCTGAGACTCAGCTTAATAAAATAATCCACATCATCGAATCACCCCTGCACTACGGCCAAGGATATTCGTATATTCATTAATGGTCATGATCATGCCAACAACTGTCCATCAATGCATTACGGGCCAATGAGGACTTTTACCACATCATTCGTAACATTACGGTCATGATTACACCGAATAATCCCTGGTCATAATCATACCAAGTCCATCTATGCACTACAGGCCACAGATGACTTTCAACAGAATATAAACATGAGGATGATGACAATGATATAAGAATTCAATAAAACAAGTTCAAGAATTAATTTATCCAAGAATTAACAACGTCCAAATTGTCAACATGATACTACTTTGTGGAGTAAAATTCAAGAATAATCAGGAGAATATTTTCATGAATAGATACTAGATGAAGCGCAAATGTCAAGGATATTTCACAAATTTCATGGAGTATAGAAGTCAAAACTTAACCAACTGAGTATAATAAGAAATGAAATAACAAAAGAAATCACCATGCATGCGATAGACCGCACAGACAGGTTATTCCAATAGAATAATAAATAATGGAACCAGGTCCGGCGTAAACGCACAGACATGATATTCCGACAGAATAATAATAAAAACGGAACAATAAAGACGGAACCAGGTCCGGTGTAAAACACACAGACAGGATATTCCAACAGAATAATAAAGACGGAATAATAAAGACGGAACCAGGTCCGGCGTAAAACACACAGACATGATATTCCAACAGAATAATAAAGACGGAATAATAAAGACGGAACCAGGTCCGGTGTAAAACACACAGACAGGATATTCCAACAGAATAATAAAGAAGGAATAATAAAGACGGAACCAGGTCCGGCGTAAAGCACAGACAGGATGTTCCAACGGAATAACAATGATAGAATAATAGAAGAATGTCACCAAGTATAGGGTATTCCGCATATATAGGTTATTCCAACAGAATAATCAAGAAATGGAATAACAGAAGTTCTCTTCTTGAATACAAAAGAATAATATCCCTTACCGTTTTAAAGAAGAGCTGAAATAAGGAAGTAGTTAAGTAGCAGAATACTCTTCTTCTCTCTCTCTATAGTTTCACTCTATAGTTTTTCTCTCTAGAGTTCAGTGAATTCGTAAGAAATAATGAAGGAATGAGCTGCTATTTATAGAAAAATAGAATGCATAGTAACTAATCCATGAACAGTCCAGATTGATTACTTTAATCTGACGGTCCATATTTAAAGAAAAATCTTTTAAATAAAATATAATATATTCTATTTATAGAATAACTTTAATAAAGTATTGTGTTTTATATAAAAAGATGTTTCTGTTTTATTACGTTAATAATACGAATAAAACAAAACATCATTATCGCTAAATAATTCATATTATTAACTGGCAATAATAGAATCAAACTGAGTGACTTCTCACATAAGCATTAATAATCAATACCGTGTGCTACTATGCAACCACACGTATTACTGTACTTTTACTACCGAGTAGTTCAACAGTAACAATGGTAAAACTTCCGCCGTTATTTTTAATAAAATATTTTTGTCGTTTTCTCAATCCGACAATAATTCCGTTGTGGGGTCCACCAATGATTGTGTCGTTGTACGAATATTCCCTGTTAAAACGAATATTCTCCGACCAATCGAATATTATATAACAACTTGCGTACTTTGCAAAATTTATAAATATTACCCACAACTATAACATTATATCAAATTAACTCCATAATATTCAAAAATGATATTTATAGAAAATTCATCTTTATTTATAAAAGTTGGGGTCTTACAGTAGAAGTGAAGCAAGTTAAGAGAAGAGCTTTAATAGAAAAAGGCCTTACTCAACAACAATGAGAATGCCATTAAGAATGTCAGCCAAGCAGAGAGCCGAGAAGGCCAATAAAATAGCATTTAAGAGATTGGTAGATCAGAAAGAAGATTCAAAGAGCCAGTCTACGAATCACCATGAACCACCAAGAGCTAAAGAAGAACAGATACAGAACCAAATCTGTACACAAGCCAACCAAGGTTCAGGGGATGCTAAGTGTCAGACGAAGCCTACCAAAGAAGCAAAGAGTTAGCAAACCTCATGTGGTGAAGCAGTGCAAGCTGAGATCAGAAAAGGGCCAACCTCAAGATCTGCTGCACTAAGGAAGAAATGACAAACTGCTAAGTACTCAAAGAGATTGAGCTTCATAAATAACTTAGCAATATGTCCAATGGTGATCCAGTCTCGATGCAGAATATAAAGAGGGTCACAATAAGTTGCCAAGAATGAAAGATTAAAAGTCATCTTGGCAGCTCAGTACCAATAACAACAACAACAAAAGCCAGTGCCAGAAGGGTCCTTGTCCAAGGAACTAAATTGAGTTCCAAGGCTGCAGGCCTTGAAGAGTTCTTAGTGAACTGGAGTTCCAAGTATGCTGGACTTGAAGAGTTCTTAGTGAACTAAAGTTCCAAGGCTGCTGGCCTTGAAGGAATCTTAGTTATTCAGTGATGTAAAGACTTCCTTAGTGTAATCCCTGCTTGTTGAAGCAGAAGAGTGGATTAGGAGCTTGAGTTTCTGAACCACTTAAAATCCCTTGTGTCTTTTACATTCTGTCATTTACATTATAACTGCTGTAACTGTTATCAACATGATAACTACTTACAACTAAAATAACTCTAGATAAATGGTTAACATAACATTTATGAAGGGGAACCTTAACTGTGACTCCCCCAAAATAGGTATACATCACCCATCTTGAGTTGCCAAATACATGGTACAAAATTCAAATACAAGTGGGACGCAAATCGGGACAACTCGGCAAACTTAGCTTCGTACTGTGACATGGTCATATTATTCTGCTCTAGCTTGATAAATTCCACCCCCTTCATGTGACGAATACTTTTGGGAAAGTACTTGTCGTTGAACAATTCTTGGAACTTCTCCCAAGACATCTTGAGTGCGTCAGGCTAGGTACATTTTACAGATTCCCACCAATGATCTGCTTCTTCACGCAACATAAAGGTGGCGAATGGAATCTTTTGCTCTTCTAAGCATTTCAAGACATCAAATATCTTGGTGATCTATTTTATCTACGTATCTGCCTTAAGTGGTTCTTGCTTTTCCAAAAACTCCGGTGGTCCCAGCTCCTTGAACTGCTTAGCGGTGACCAGCCGTGAGTTGCCATTATTTTCACCTGCATTATGAACAAGAGTCTCTCTCGTTTGGTGTTACATGAATTCTAAAAAGCTCCTAAATGTACCGTCGTTCGTCATTTGATCAGTGTTGTTGTTTACACGAGGATTATTGCCTTCCTGATGCACATTATTTTGGATATTGATTGTTGGTGATTCAACGGTCTCATGTGCTCTATTGCTATTCTCAACATTCTCGGATGTCATTTTTAAACACTGTCACAAAACAAGGGTTAATTGACATGTCACATATTATCCCTATACTCTGTCCGACCAATTAAATACCAATTAAACTTAGGTAGGTCATACTAGCAAAGGAATTTTCCGTCTCTCCCCTCCTAGTTCTTGTCTCACATCTCAGCCAGGGATCATATCCCTAAGCTTTGATACAAACTGAGACGCCCCCAAAATAGGTATACATCACCCATCTTGAGTCGCCAAATACATGGTACAAAATTTAAATACAACTTAATAATACCATTGTCGTACAAAATACGACAACACATAAACTGTGAGTTTAAATACAAATATTGTCTTCTAGACAATATTCAGACTCAAATAAGTCCTCATTACATTCATTATCACACTATTTCATAGAATAGTGAGGACTACTAATACTATCATCTGGACCGTCACTCCGTTCCCCGACTAGTCCCAGCTACGTTCTCATTTCCTGAAGAGGACAATGAAAGCAAAAGGGTGAGCTCAACTAGCCTAGTAAGAAATATTATGACTAAGATAATACAGAATAATTTATCGTTAGCCTTCAACAGTGTTAAACTGATAAAATATAACCAACATCAAGTTTAACCGCAGCGGAACAAGCAATTCATTAGAAGAGTCAAGTAAAGAATAAAATCTACTATCTTCCATGATTTAAAAAGTTTTTCATCACTTTTATCGCTGAGACTCAGCCTAATAAATAATCCATATTATCGAATTACCCCTGCACTACGGCCAATGATATTCTTTAGTATCATGACCACAAATTATCCATGCACTACGGGCCAAAGATAATTGTGTTTTTATCAACGGTCATGATCATGCCATAAAATAATTCATCTTTGCACCCTCGGTCGAAAAGAATCCATGGCCATAATCATAACAACAACTGTCCATCAATGCACTACGGGCCAATGAGGACTTTTACCACATCATTTGTAACATTACGGTCATGATTATACCGAATAATCTTTGGTCATAATCATACCAAGTCCATCTATGCACTACAGGCCACAGATGACTTTCAACATAATATAATCATGAGGATGATGACAATGATATAAGAATTCAATAAAACAAGTTCAAGAATAAATTTTTAAAGATTTATAATTTAATTTATCCAGAAATCAATAATGTCCAAATTGTCAACATGATACTACTTTGTGGAGTAAAATTCAAGACTAATATTATATCAAAAATGATTTGGACCGAAAAGAAATTAATTTTATCATGAATAGTACCCAAGATGAATAGTAACTGAGTGAATAGTACCCGTGAATAGTAACTTCAGGAATAGTAATACCGTGAATAGTAACTTCGGCATGAAAAAATTACAACTTATCAAGAATGCTCAGAATAATATTTTCATAAAAAGATACTGGATGAAGCGCAAATATCAAGGATATTCTACTAATTTTATGGAGTATAGAAGCCAAAAATTTAACAAAACGAGTATAAAATTCGAAATCTGAAACGAAATAATATTACTTACATACTACAGAGTATGAAAGAAAATATTATTTTATACGAATACTGAACAAAATAATATCCCTTACAACTGTTGAATGAAAATAATATTCCAACGAATATTTAACGAAGATAATATTCCTACGAATATTGAACGAAGATAATACTCTTTATGAATATTGAACGAAAATAATATTCATACGAATACGAAAAATAATATCTCTTCAGAATATGAAATAAATAATACCCCTTACCTCAAAAGAATAGTATTTCTGGTTGAATATCGGATATAACGCTGAAAGGAACTTGCACCGTATAGCAACACTCAAAGTATCAAAATACTCACAAGAATACGCTCGATAATATAGAGAGAGAAGATTTTAGTTTCTGGTGTGATTTTTAATTCTAACCTAAGCATCCTATTTACAGGAAAATACTTAGAACACCAAAGCAGAAAATTTAATAAAATATTAATATAATTAAAAATTTTCATGCCCACCTTAGACAAACTGAT
This sequence comes from Panax notoginseng, assembly GCA_016801055.1. NCBI lineage: Eukaryota > Viridiplantae > Streptophyta > Magnoliopsida > Apiales > Araliaceae > Panax > Panax notoginseng. The sequence continues at coordinate 74,908,586 of CM029012.1, forward strand.
TTCAGCATGTTTACAACACCTATAGGGCCCACCCAATTGCAAAAATGCTTTTATTAAAAAAATAATTAAAACTTCAAAAATTAATTATTTCAGAACTTTAATAATTCATAATAAATAGCCTTTTTATCAGAAAAAATTTGAATCATATGTCCTTCCTTAGGAAATTCAATTCTCTACAACTTTGTAAGTTTAAGTTTTTCTAAATTTCAAACAGAAATTGACAGAAATCCACATACGGATAATTTTACAAGCTATAATCAAATTTCAGTCAAGAAATGGGGTCCACAAACATGAAAAACATGTTTTAAATATTTATTGTAACAAAAATACTCCTCCTCATTTATTCATATATCGCACATTCATTGTAAAAATATTACAATTATTATATTATTATAATATAATAATATATTTAAATAAATTATTTTATCAGAAAAGATAAAATATTAATTTTCAACAATTGTCACATTAAAAATTTTCTCCATCTATATCCACATAAAATGTATATTTTCCTTATCATATGAATCAATAATTAATTATTTACAAATAATATTACAGAATCATAATATTGGTAACCAGGCTGTTCCCAAGAAAGAGGGGGATTTTCAATAAGGATTTCTCCTTACTGGCGCGCAATTAGGTGACCAAACCTCTCCTTGACAGAACTTTCTAGACATTATCAGTAATGTTATCTAGTAATATTATTAAAATAATATGAATTATTGATTTGATAATGGAAAATACTGTGCAGTGACAATTATTGAAACAACAATAATATAAAATATCAACATAGCAATTATTGAATCAATAAAATAAAATATTGAACAATAATTACTGTAACAATTATTGAGTAGTGCCTTCTTACGTAAAAATCAATAATTGATGCAATACCGTGTGCTACTGTGCAAAATCGCGTATTACTGTATTTTAACCATCGGGTATTCCAACAGTGTTAATGGTAACAATTACGTCGTTATTTATAAAAACTCAAACTTATCGTTTTCTTCATCCGACCGTTTTTCGTTATGGGGCCCACAAATGGCTGCGCCGACGTACGAATATTTTTCGACAGAAAGAATATTTCACGACCAAACGAATATTCCCCGACAACATGAATATTTTATAACCACTTGTTTATTTTATAAAATTTATAAATATTACCCCAAACTATAATATTATATCAAATTTACTCCTTAATATCAAAAAAATATTTCGAGAAAATTAAATCTTTATTCATAAAATTCAGGGTCTCATAATAACTTATTCCGCTATGTTTAAAATAATTCATAAGTTTGTCATACGCTATTTAATTCATAAGTTTTATGAACTATTTGATGTAAATTTTCTTATTTTATGGACCCCCATTTACTTATTTTTCAAAATAATCGGTAGAAAGATATTCAGTATTTATATTATATGGTGGGATCCATATTTGATGGTGATATATTAGTGGGGGCCCACATGTTGGTGGAATAATGGGATGGTTCACGAGATTTTTTTGTGTTGTAGGTAATGGAAGGATTATATATATATATATATATATATATATATATATATATATATATATATATATATATATATACGGTAAGGATCAAGAGCATCCACCTTCAATAGCAACCAGGCCTTAAATAACATCCACTTATCAAAACGACGTAGTTTTGGAGGAACGCGGTGGCATTTTTGTAAATACGCGGTGGCATTGTATTTACAAAAATACCACCGCGTCCCTCACGTATTTATAAAAATGCCACCACGTCCCTCCAAAACTACGTCGTTTTGAGGTGGATGCTCTGGTTGCTATTTAAGGTGGATGCTCTTGATCCTTACCGTATATATATATATATATATATATATATATATATATATATATATATATATATATTATATTTTAATTTTTTGTTTTACATGGAAATTCATTCATTCGTGACCTTGTATAAGGTGCCCGTGAAGAGGAAAAAAAACACTGTGCAGTCCGTGATTCTAAAATTCAAATAGTATCCTTTCCATTCTCCTATAAATAGGATGCTTAGTTGGAATTGAAAATCACACCAGAATAAGAGAATTCTTCTTCTATAATATTGAGCGCATTTCTTTAGAGTTTTAAGAAGCTTTGAGCGTAGAAAACAGTTCAAGTTTTCTTCAAGGATATCCCCGCTATACCAGTTGGAATACTCTTCTTTTTAAGGTAAGGGATATTATTTTTGTTCAGTATTCATATGAAATAATTTTTTCTTCCATACTCTGTAGTATGTAAGTAATATTATTTCGTTTTAGATTTTGAATTCTATACTCATTTTGTTAAGATTTTGGCTATACTCCATGAAATTAGTAGAATATCCTTGATATTTGCGCTTCATCCAATATCTTTTCATAAAAATATTAATCTGAGCATTCTTGATAAGTTTTAACTTTTTTATGCCGGAGTATTATTCTCGAAGTACTATTCACGGGATACTATTCACTCGATTACTATTCACATGGGGTACTATTCATGACAAAAATTGATTTCTTTTTGGTCCAAATTATTTTTGATACAATATTATTCTTGAATTTTACTCCACAAAGCAGTATCATGTTGACAGTTTTGACGTTTTGAATTCTGGATAAATTAAATTATAAATCTTTAAAAATTTATCATTTGCTTTCTTTTAATTGAATTCTTATATCATTGTCATCATCCTCATGCTTATATTATGATGAAAGTCATCTGTGGCCCGTAGTGCATAGATGGACTTGGTATGATTATGACCAAGGATTATTTGGTATAGTCATGACCGTAATGTTACAAATGATGTGGTAAGAGTCCTCATTGGCCCGTAATACATTGATGGACAGTTGTTGGCATAATCATGACCATTGATGAAAACACAAATATCATTGGCCTGCAGTGCAAGAATGATTCGTGGTCGTGATACTAATGAATATCATTGGCCGTAGTGCAGGAATGATTCGATGATGTGAATTATTTATTAAGCTGAGTCTCAGCGATAAAATTGATGATAAACTTTTTAAATCAAAGAAGATAGTAGATATCATGCTCTACTTGACTCTTCTAATGGATTGCTTGTTCCGCTGCTGTTAAACTTGATATTTATTATATTTTATCAGTTTAACACTGTTGAAGGCTAACACTAATTTGTTCTGCATTATTTTAGTCATAATATTTCTTACTGGGCTAGTTGAGCTCACCCTTTTGCTTTCATTGTTCTCTTCAGGAAATGAGAATATAGCTGGGACTAGTCGGGGAACAGAGTGACGGTCCAGATGGTTACAATAGTAGTCCTCACTATTATGTGAAATAGTGAGATAATAATTGTAATGAGGACTTATTTTAAGTTTGAATACTATCTAGAAGACAATATTTGTATTAAAACTCACATCTTATGTTTTGTCGTATTCTACACGACACTTAACAGCTGTATAAATTAACTTTGTATCTGAGTTATGTACCATATATTTGGCGACCCAAGATGGGTGATGTATACCTATTTTGGGGGCGTCACAATCGATGTAGAAGGACAACTCATGATGCTTTGATCGAGAAATCAGAAAGAAGAAATAAAGGTGACTACCAACCTTACACGCAAAAGTGACATTTCTGATGAGGTAGGTGAAATAGTAAACTGCAGTGTCAAAAATGTGAAAAAGGGGTTGTCATGTCACATATGCATTCTGCACCAAATAACTCGAGATCTGTGAATCAATTCAAATAACTCCTAACGGCTATAATCCAACGGGAAGCTTATGAAAGTTTATTTAACAACAGAAGCTCAACAAGAGAAGGTGTTGGTTGATGGCAAGTTGTTGACTCTATGAGTTCTATAGAGCAAAAACAGAATATGTCTCAGTGGCAGTGAGACTATGAAAGTAGAAGTGAAGCAAGTTAAGAGAAGAGCTTTAATAGAAAAAGGCCTCACTCGACAACAATGAGAATGCCATTAAGAATGTCAACCAAGCAGAGAGCCGAGAAGGCCAAGATAATAGCATTTAAGAGATTGGTAGATCAGAAAGAAGATTCAAAGAGCCAGTCTACGAATCACCATGAACCACCAAGAGCTAAAGAAGAACAGATACAGAACCAAATCTGTACACAAACCAACCAAGGTTCAGGTGATGCTAAGTGCCAAACGAAGCCTACTAAAGAAGCAAAGACTTAGCAAACCTCATGTGGTGAAGGAGTGCAAGCTGAGATCAGAAAAGGACCAACCTCAAGATCAGTTGCACTAAGAAAGAAGTGACAAACTGCTAAGTACTCAAAGAGATTGATCTTCATGAATAACTTAGCAATATGTCCAATAGTGATCCAGTCTCGATGCAGAATACAAAGAGGATCACAACAAGTTGCCAAGAATCAAAGATGAACAAGCTTAAAGTCATCTTGGCAGCTCAGCACCACCACCAACAACAACAACAACAAAAGCCAGTGCCAGAAGGGGCCTTGTCTAAGGGACTAAACTGAGTTCTAAGGCTGCAGGCCTTGAAGAGTTCTTAGTGAACTGGAGTTTCAAGTCTGCTGGACTTGAAGAGTTCTTAGTGAACTAAAGTTCCAAGGCTGCTGGCCTTGAAGGAATCTTAGTGGTTCAGTGATGTAAAGACTTCCTTAGTGGAATCCCTGCTTGTTGAAGCAGAAGAGTGGATTAGGAGCTTGAGTCTCTGAACCACTTAAAATCCCTTGTGTCTTTTACATTCTATTATTTACATTATAACTGCTGTAACAGCTATCAACATGATAACTACTTACAACTAAACTAACTCTAGACAAATGGTTAACATAACATCTATGAAGGGGAACCTTAACTTATTCCGCTGTGTTTAAAATAATTCATAAGTTTGTCATATGCTATTTACTCAACAATGCAAACTAAAATGGAAAAGATTTTTGAAATTAAAAGGATCAATTCAACCCCCTTCTAGATCTATTGTGTGCCCACTGAGAACTAACAAAGACCACTTAGGACTTTGAGAACTCGTTCGGCTAATTCTCTCACTTAAGAGAAATATCTCCGTTATAGTCTAAGTGTCTAGGTTCTGACTTTTTGTATGATAAATAGATGAAATATATAATTGTGTATAACAATTTATAGTCGTATATCTATAAATTGAAATAAGCAAGAGATAATTTAAATAAATCAAATTAAATAACTTATGTCAAATACTTGGACCAATTTTTTCATCTCAATTGATTAAAACTTTGATAAGATGAGAGAGAAAACTTTTTAGAGAGAGTATGTAGACAAGGAGAATGGGCTTTTCTTTTCTCGTGAACTGACAAATTGAAAGTGAATGAAAAGCCTCCTATTTATAGTTTCCTTGAGCTTGGGACATAATGGTCTTTTTAAAAGTTTAATTTAAAATCAATGGTTCAGAGACATTTGTTTGAAATGAATGGTACGAATAAGGTATTTCATGAGCACACAAATTGAACAAAAATTTAGCCCATGTAAAATTATCTTCCCCAAAATCCATCTTTACCGAATTCTTATTTTTGGAGCATTTGCAATAGTTTCTTTATCTTTATCCCTACTCTGTAGTGCTATTGAGTCATTATGCAAAATAGAGATTCAATTTTTTTACTATGTACCCATCAGGTTCCTTATATTGATTTCTTAAATAATGAAATTTAAAATTTAAAAGTTAAAATTTGAAAGTTCCAACCGTCAAAATATGTTTTGATCGTTGTAACTATTTGACTTTTGTATTGACTTTATGCGTTAGAGCTTATGATAGATGGAATATACTACAACATCTTATTTTTAATTATCGTTATTAATTTATTAATAATTTTTGAAGTAAGTATGTGATATTTTTAAATATAAATTTAATCAATACATATTGTAACTTATTTAGAAAAAAAATACTACTACTTATAAAATTTATTATTTTTACAATTCTTAGCAGAATTATTAAGGTTGAAAATGCATCAAATTGACTTATAAAAATTAATAATAATCTTATAATTTATAAAAGAGAGTATAATTTATCAATTGTATTCTATTGTAAAATAACTTTTATTTTATTTTAACTTTTAAGTAATTTATGTAGTGAGTATTGAATGGATTGTAGCTGCAAATGTACATAAGATCAATATTAACTTTTAAAAAGTTAATTTGTGATATTTTTAAATTTAAATTTAATATAATTCATTTAAATTTTGAAAATAATAAATTTTATAATTAATAGTACTTTTATAAAATTTATAATTATATTGACATGAATTAAATAAATCTATATCAATTTTAAATTTGAATACGTTTGAAATTAATTTTTAAAAAATAAGTCAATATTAATTTGATAGGTTGAAAATGAAGATGAGTTTAGTAATGATTGAGTTGTCTACTTAAATGAGGGTGTAAAATGTCATTTTGTATACATAGATAATGGTCTCTTGACTCCCTCGTCCTGGGGAGTAAAATCCTATATAGAGATTCAAATAGAGAGTTAAATATGGATAAGGAAACTATTGAATAATGATTTGTTGATATATTTACAAAGTTGGGGAAAAAGAATTTATTGAAAAAACTGTCGTGAATGCTCTTAGAATTTTTACCAACATTTGCATTTATTACCCACTAGTCCGGATCTTAAGCTCACCCTTTATCCAACTCACCCGAGCTCACCCCCCTTTAGCGACGGACTCGGCGACGGTTCGGTCATACAACCGTCGTCTATAGACGACGGTTGTATGACCGAACCGTCGCCGAGTCCGTCGCTAAAGGGGGGTGAGGTCGAGAGAGTTGGATAAGGGGTGAGCTTAAGATCCCGACCGTATTACCCACATGTGATAATTCATTCATTAGAAAACTTCCTGCAACATACTTGCTCCGGACAAAGCTTCAAGGCTTAAAAGCCTTCCTCATTTATTCATCACATGTTCATTTAATTCTCAGGATATGAAAATGAATTTATCCCAATATAATTGTCCCAATTAATTATTCAGCATACTCCTTTTTGGCCAAAGATACAAACACTTAGCATATGGCCAATTAATTCAAACATTCAATGTTTAACACTTGATATTAAATTAAAGTCAAGAAAATTTTAATTCAATAAATTTTGAAAATATTTTTGGTTAAATTAAATAAGATATTTAAAATCAATTATAATATAAATCATATGGAGATGATTCTACCATTTTAATGAATCTATTTACTAATTATTATTATCATCAAAATAAACCTAAAAATTAGAGACAGAACAAAATATAATTTTTTAATATTAATCTAATAGATAAAAAATATATTTAAAAATAAGAATTTGATATTTTTACAAGTAAAATTCAAGAGAATTGTTATTTTCACAACAAAAAATTGATATTTTCATAAGGTCCCTCTTGCGTAAGTGTGAAATCCATTTATTGTTTATGTGTGAGGGATTTTGTAGAATTATCACTCTTGCTTATAAAAATATCAATTTTCAAATTTAATTATTCCACAAAATTCCTCTCATATAAATGTGAGAACTAATTTGTTTTTCATATAAAAACGATATTGCAAAACTATCACTTTTACTAACCTAAAGAAATATTAATTCAAAAATTAGAAAACTTATGGTTTAATTAGTTTATTTTGTGTGGAGTTTTTTCGTTTTAAAAATTATGTGAAGTTCTGCAAAAACAACTTTTTGATGTAATGAAAATTAAATTTTAATTTTAAAATTATTATTATGTAAATTAAGAGAGGCTACATTAATCCTATATTATTAGGGTGAATTTTTGAAAGTTTGATTTTATTAAATTGAATGATCAATATTACAGAGTGGACAATTGGTGAAATTTTAAATGGATGCACCAACAACTCTATAAATTTAGTCTTCAATATTGAGATTTACGAAGTTACGAACTTGCTTGGCAAGAGGAATGTGTGAGATACCTCTTCGACTTTCATGAATCACAATTGTTGCAATTTTTAGATTTCCTTATTACTTAAAGTGTGTTTGTATGTCATTCCCTAAATATGTTTGTGACGAGGGACGTTAAAATTACGTGTATGATATATTGCTACCGGATGATATAAAACACTAATTTTACAAATTATGATTTATTCTCAATTCTAATGCCACTTGTATATATACTAAAATTATATTAAATTTTAATTATCTATAGTTACATTATAAAGCCTACATGAAATTTCGATGATTTTATGTGTAAGATTCCGACTCTTATGAAATAAAAGTTTATTTTTCTTTCTGATTACTTTTAAACAGTAAAGTGTTTAATTAATAAAATGTTATAGTTAAGGGTGATATATGCAAATTATTAAATAAACAATTTTGTCAGGGAATATTCTTCTGTGGGGGAATATTATATTCGATAAAGTATGACGGTGCTGAAATAACCAATTATTGGTGGGCCCCATAACGGAATAACTGTCAGATATAGAAAACGATTGAAATAACCTTTTTTTTAAATTGGCGGCACAACTTTTACCGTTAACTGTTGAAATACCTGGTAATAAAATAACAGTATCACACGCTATTTCACAGTAGTACACAGTATTCCACAGTAGCACACAATATTGCACAATAATTTATATTATTGATTCAATAATTGCTACAATGATAATTGCATAGTATTTCATATTATTAACTCAATAATTGTTACAGTAACAACTGAACAATATTTCATATTATTAAACCAATAATTGTCACAACACAGTAACTCATATTATTTAAAATGATATTATTAGTAATTTTGTAGACACTCAAAATTTCGTTTTCCTGTTACTAACTATGCAGGAGGTCAAAATCGTCTTTTTCACACTCCAGAGATAACCCTGGAGGAACACAACATCAATTCCAAATTTATATATATATAAATTCAAACCCTTTGTATATAGGTGCAAATGAGGCATAGCATTACTTCCAGATAATTGCACATTGATCTACACACACACATTCAGATAACTGTTTTAATTGAAAAGTGGCGGTCACCGTGGTAACACGGATGTCGGGAGGTGCCTAACACCTTTCTCCGCAAAATCAAGTCCTCAGACCCTAATGAATCTCGATTTCATAGACAAGTTAAGCAGTGTCACATCACTAGGTCAATATGCAAATCTTTTCTCGGTTGAGTTGGTGCAACCATTTAAAAATACCAACTGACGACTCTTACAGTCCAATCGTCGACATATACATGTCGGACCTTTTCACAACTTATTTTTTCAAATAAATCTCACCTAACATAAGAACACCAAAAAGATATGAATAGAAAATGGAAAAATAAAAATCCCGACGTCGACATACGACGACTCTGCTGGGGACATCCAGTAAGAGGGCTTAAGTCGCTATCAAAGCTTTTCAAAACATTTATCTGCTTGTGTGTGGATGTTGCATTTATATTTGAATGAATGTGTACTAATGCATTTACTTACTGCACTTCGTGTTTCACACTATATCTTCTTGTGATATTAGTGCTTCGCACACGTTGTCATACTGTGAGACGCATTGTATGTAATGTATGTTGAGTGGTCCCTCCACCAGGAGGCTATCCTGTCGATGTTTGATTACTGGACTCGTAGGGAGACTAATTCCAATGAGGCTCAGGAAAGGCACCACCCAAATTCGCTCCAGTTGAAAGACCAGATTAATTTCCCGTCAAGTAAATTACGATGATTTGGGAACCTTTATGCCAAAAAATTGCGAGAGTAACCTAAGATAGGCCAGCCTCTGATAAACCAAACGCGGAGGGAAGTCTCTTCATACCTTCCCATTTCAATTACTTGTAAATTCAATTACTTGTAATTTCATTTCCATGTCAATCTCAATGTAATGGAAAATATAAAGGAATATGTGTACATGCATTCCCATTCATATCAAAATCTGTCATGCTATCTTGTCAACTGACATCCATTTTGCAGGATAATACTCCTAAACTGACACATTATATAGCGTGTAACATTTCTACATTCCCTAAGACTAAACTACATAAGTCTTTTTATAGGGAAATAATTGGTCCTGTTACCCATTCAAAATCCAAAAAGGCAACAAGCCTACAACCAAGCATGGCTACATCTGGCCAGTCTGATCATACTCCAGTCTCTCGTGATGAGTTCGAAGGATTAAGTAACCAAATTAAAGAGTTGGTTGTTCTGCTTAAAGAACTACACAAGTCCACTCAAGGTCCACAAATACCTATACATACAGAATCCTCTACACATGTAGGAACCCAGGGTCTGGACAAAGAAGTTCCAGTACCTGAGTATCAGTCTGATAAGACAAACAAAACCCCTGAAATCACCCCTCTTAAAGAAAAGCATACACCGGTTCCTTCATCTTCAAGGCGATTGCCCAAACCTACAGAGGCTGAGCCTGTACAACCTTCATTAAAGGTTTCTACCCATGTGGTTGCTATGTTGTTTCCTATGCCGATACCGGTTAAAGGAAAGGAAGTCATGATTCTAGACTCTGAAGTGGAGGAAAAGGAGCGTAGGCATAAACAAGACATTGCAAGGCGATTATCAAACATACACATCATAGTAAATACTGAGGGTATGAGCAGAGACATCCTAGACAATGATTGTCCAGACATCATGGTCATTATTCGAGAGAAGGAGGATGATAACAACCCCTTCATTACTGCTGTCCACCAGGACTTCACCCTTGGCAATTGGAGCAACACTCCTTGCATTTGCCGACGAGGGTAAAAAGGGAAAAAACTCCCTCTGCCTTGTAGATAGCAATAACTGCTTATTTTTTTTTGTACAGTTTTAGCAGTTATTTTTGTCATTATATGCTAACACTTTGTATGATTAAACAATTTCATATATTAAGTGAAAGCATTTTGTTTCAGGACTCTAACGTTAGATGTGCCTAAACTTGCTGATGAGGTGCCTATTCTCCACAAAGGCTGTAACTTTGATGTAAAGTTGGACTCAGACTTGATGGAAATACAAGAGGACTATGAGATACCTCAGGAGATCAAAGAATGGGTCGAAGACAAACCCCAGCCAAATCTTGATCAAACCATCTCTTTCAACCTCAGAACCTCAGAAAACCCCAAACAAATCCAGATTGGTACGGACCTTACTCCAAACCAAAGGAATGACATGGTTACTCTATTGACCCAATTCCAAGATGTGTTTGCATGGCCTCACGAAGACATGGTCGGTTTATCTACTGACATTATCATTCATCGCCTCCTTATCAAAGAAGGAGTCAAGCCAGTCAAGCAGAAGCTCAGGTGATTAAAACCTGAGTGGAAATTAAAAGTTAAAGAAGAAATTGTGAAACAATTTTAAGCCGGCATTATCATGGTATCAACATATCCTAAGTGGTTCTCTAACATAGGCCCCGTGCCTAAACCTGGAGGAAAGGTGCGAGTTTGCGTGGATTACAGGGATCTGAATAAAGCTTATCTCAAAGATAGATTTCTCGTTCCATTTATCCACATACTCATTGATAATACAACTCAATACGATATGTACTCCTTTGCTGATTACTTTGCAGGGTACCATCAAATCATGGTTGCTGAAAAGGATCGTGAAAAAATTGCATTCATCACTCGGGGAACCTTGTGCTACAGACGGTTGTCATTCGGCTTCATCAATGCTAGAGCTACCTATCAACGAGCCATGATGGCTCTTTTCCATGATCTAATGAACAAAGAGATAGAGATCTACGTGGATGACATCATTATCAAATCCCAAATAGAGGAAGACCACTTATACCATCTCAGAAAGCTTTTTAACAGGTTGCGTAAGTACAACTTGAAATTGAATCCAGCCAAGTGCGCCTTTGGCGTTAAATCAGGCAAGTTGCTAGGATTCCTAGTCAGCCATAAGGGGATTGAGCTTGATCCCACCAAAATTTAGGCCATTACGGAAATGCCCATTCCTCAGACAGAGAAGGAAATATGAGAATTTTTGGGAAGAATTAACTTCATTAGCCGATTCATCTCTTAACTCACAGCAACTTGTGCACCTATTTTCAAGTTGTTAAGGAAGAACTCATTCATGAAATGGAATGATGAGTGTCAGAAAGCCTTCCTTACAATCAAAGAGTAGCTAGTCAATGTGCCTGTTTTGGTACCTCCCTGGGATGATGTTCTCATGTTTATGTACCTGTCCATCAATGACAATGCCACGGGCTGCATGCTGGGACAGAAAGACGATAGAGGCCAAGAGCGAGCTATGTACTACCTCAGTAAAAGAGTCAACAACAGTGAACACAGGTACACTCTAATTGAGAAAACTTGTTGTGCTTTAGCATGGGCTTCCATGAGATTACAACATTATCTCCATGGTCACACAACCCATCTCATATCCCGCGTAGATCCTCTCAAGTACGTGTTCAGTAAACCCATGTTAAATTATCGACTGTCCAGATGGCGGTTGATCCTACAACAATTTGACATCGTCTATGTGACACAAAAGTCTATCAAAGGTTAAGGAATTACGGATCAACTGGCCACCGTACCTTTAGGGGATTTCAAACCCTTGGAAATATACTTCCCCGATGAGGGGGTAATGACAGCTCAACAACGCCATCAAGACGATACACACCAGTCATGGAAGATGTATTTTGATGGAGCCGTAAACATGGAAGGTTCTGGGGCTGGAGCAATTCTAGTATCCATTACGGGGGACCAGCATCCCGTCGCCGTCAAATTGCAGTTTGCCAACACCAACAACACAGCTGAGTATGAAGGCTGTATCATGGGGCTAAAACTTGCCCAATCAATAGGTATCTGACGGTTAACTGTCATTAGGGATTCTGAATTTATAATCAGATAAACCACTAGAATCTATCACACCAAGGAGCTACATTTACGGCCTTACCATCGATAGGTTCTACAGATGGCTTCAAAGTTTGAAGAAATATCCTTCCTCCACATTCCTCAAAATAGGAATAGCTTTGCAGATGCAATAGCAACCTTGAACTCCTTGATCAACATACTTGACAAGAAAAACATGCCAATCATCACATTTACCCGAGAAAAGGCTCCAGCCTATGGTAACTACATTGGAGAAGTATGGGATGAACTACCTCCTATCCGACAACGTATAAAAACCTCACAAGATCGACAAAAGAGTTGTGTTGATCTTCATCGAAAGGACGTGGAATTCAATATTAGAGATCATGTGTTGTTACGTGTTGCTCCAAGGAAAGGAGTTACGAGATTTGGAAAGAGAGGAAAGCTCAATCCTCGATTCATTGGTCCATTTTTAATCCTTGATCGTGTAGGAACTGTGGCCTATAGACTCGCCTTACCGCCAAGTATGTCTCGTGTTCATAATATTTTTCACATATCTATATTACGTAAATATGTGAAAGACCCAAACCACATTATTGAATTAGAACCGGACGAGATAGCGGAAGATTTAACGTATGAAGAGGTACCTGTTAAAATATTAGATAAGAAGGATCATATTCTACGCTCCAAGGTTATACCTCAAGTCAAAGTTTTATGGAGAAACCACGATGTTGAGGAAATGACCTGGGAGTTAGAATCTGAAATGAAGTCAAGGTATCCTCACCTCTTCGACATACCAGGTACACACCCTAATTTCGAGGACGAAATTTCATAAGAAGGGGAGGTTGTAAGACCCCAACTTTTATGAATAAAGATTATTTTTTCTCGAAATATATTTTTGAATATTATGCTGTGGATTTGATATAATGTTATAGCTGTGGGTATTATTTACAAATTTTGTAAAGTAAGCAAGTGGTTATATAATATTCGATTGGTCGGAAAATATTTGTTTGAATAGGAAATATTCGTACGACGACACAATCATTTGTGGACCCCACAACGAAAGTATTGTCGTAGTTAGAAAACGATAGAATTATCTTTTTATAAAAATAACGGCGAAAGTTTTACCGTTAAACTGTTGAACTACCTGGTGGTAAAAGTACAGTAATATGCGTGGTTGCATAGTAGTACATGGTATTGATTATTGATACTTACGTGAGAAGTCACTCAGTTATACTCAATTATTTCTACAATAATTGCTGCATAATATCTCTCATATTATTGATTTAATTATTGTCATAGTATCATCTGTACAATATTTTATATTATTAAATCAATAATTGAGACGACAAAGTTATTCATATCATTATTTATAATATTGACAATGTCTAGAAGTTCTGTCAAGAAGAGGTTTGGTCACCTAATTGCACGCAAATAAGAAGAAATCCTTATCGAAAAGCCCCCTCTTTCTTGGGAACGACCTGGTTGTTAAATATTATGAGTTATAATATTAATGATGAATAAGTTCGTGTTGATTACAGATGAAATTGATAGTTTCATTGTGTGAGAAATATTAGTGTTAGTGGAAATCAAGATTTATTTCGATAATAATTAATGTCTGGAGGTTATATTGACCAATCGGGTAATTCACCGAATAAATGAGCAATTAATTGCTATTAATTCACATGCTTATAACTATGTGTTCACATGTGTGTACTATTGATTCACATGATTTACTATTAGGGGAGTTGGTGCAAGATTGATAATACTTGCATGACTAAATTAAAAATGGAGGTATAGATGAAGGTATTATACTATAATTAGTATTTTCACATGATTATACTATTAAGTCACATGAATGAACTATTAATTCACATTATTTACTATTAGGGGAGGTGGTGCAAGTTTGATAATACTTGCAGGACTAAATTAAAAATAAAGAAAAAGAGGAAGGTATTATATTGTAATATTTTGAGCTCCAAAACGTGCAATTATCAAAACTATATTTTCCTATAAATAGAAGCTCATTCTTCTTTCATTCTCACCAATTCACTAAGTCTCACAAGAGCAATTATTATAGAGAGAAATTATAGAGAGAAAGAAGAAGAGAAGTTTGATGCCTCACTATTCCAGTATCCAATTTCTTCTAAGGTAAGGGGTATATTTTCTTTCGTATTCATGAAGAGAGTTATTTTCTTTCAATACACGTAAGGGTTGTTATTCTATTCTTTATTATTCTGTTAGAATAACCTGTCTGTGCGGTCTATCGCATGCCTGGTGAATTCTTTTATTATTCCATTCTTTATTATTCTGTTGGA